>CM055896.1:34733359-34900859 GCA_029582155.1 Panopea generosa
TGAGAAGGAAATGGGCCGTAAAACCATTTGTTACTGTAGAATGTGCCATATTCCAAACAACCTGCTGCATCTGTGAAAAGTTGCAAGGTTTGACTATCATGGTTTGTATCATTAAAAAAAAAAAGATTTTCCATTGAATTGGCATAGAAAGTCAAGCCACATAGTTATGTCCTCCTGAGCCATCTTATTCAATATGACATGGTGGTGTAATTGTTTGACCCCGATTGTTAAATTAATAAGTCGGCGAAGAAATGCTCTTTCAAGTCGGACAACAGCACATGCAAAATTCAAAAATCCAATCACAGACAGCATATGTTTTAAGGTCCATGAAGATTTCTTGTGAATGGACCGAAGTAGAGAGACCGCTTTTACCAGTTTATCCTCTGGTAATCCAGCCTCCATTTTGTTGGAGTCAAGTGTTATACCTATGAAAGTCATGATCTGAGAGAAAAGAAAGTCTTCTTAGTTGATAGTGGTACGCCGATAGCCAGGCAGAGGTCCTGAAAGTTATGCAGACCCTGAAAAGCTAGTGTGTACGAAGGAGCCAAAAATAAGAAATCGTTAAGAATTTTAACAATATATTTTGCGTTAAATTTGTGGGTGGCTATCCACAATAAAGCAGAACTAAAAGATCTGACAACTGGAAGAAGCTCCCATCGGAAAGCACTTATCGAAGTAAAACAAACAATCCCATTTGAAACCTAAAAGTTCGTAATCGTCTGGGTGGATAGGGATTATACGGAATGCCGCTTCAATGGCTGTTTTGGCTATAAAAGCGTGTTTGCCAATTTGTTTTAACATGAAATTGCGTCATCAGTTGTAGAATATGACACGCGCGTATAACATGTCGGTATGTTAGCATTGACTGAAAACCTAGTATCTTTGGGGTAAGACAGGTGGTGTATCATACGAAACTCATCAGGGGAATGTTTTGGAACCAAGCCCAGCGGCGAAACCTTAAAATTAGGAAATGGTTCATGCCTGAAAGGCCCCGCCACACTGCCAAATACTAGTTCTTCCGAAATCTTCTGGGAAACAATAGAAGCATGTGAATGAGCAGACAGTAAATTGGGACTATCTTGACATCGGCGGATGCCCTCAAAATTTAATCAGAAACATTCTTTAAAGCCATTGACCAAATAGTCTGATAACGTTTTATCGTATCCTTTTAAAAATGATTCCAAAACCCACCATTTTGCCGGAGTTGGTAGGGAAATATTACACTTTCCCAGTATTTCGACTGTTTGGCAAGGACTGTAAGGG
This sequence comes from Panopea generosa, assembly GCA_029582155.1. Lineage (NCBI taxonomy): Eukaryota > Metazoa > Mollusca > Bivalvia > Adapedonta > Hiatellidae > Panopea > Panopea generosa. The sequence goes on from CM055896.1 coordinate 34,734,623, forward strand.
ATTGAAACTTTTAGGTGGTTGTTTGGTAGGTTGAGAGTTTCGCTGCTCTGGGTACCGTTTCCAGCATTTGAATTGTGGATGATGTCCTGAGCAGGTTTTGCAGCGATGTAAAAACGTACATCCTGTGCAGTGTTCCCCCTTGTTGTATTTGTGACATGCTTGTTTGGCTTCAGACATAGGTCTCTGGAAGGTGGAACGAAAAGGCTGCTTATGACTCAGAGCTTTCATGTAAAGCACATTGTGTAGTGTATTCCACGGAAAAGGGGTCTTTTGTCTAAGCAGACGGAACTGTCTGTCATAGAAATGCCAATTTCCTCTAGAACTCGAAATTGAGCGAACAGTGGTGCCATTTTGGGCGAGGGCGTCAGCCATGTCTGGATATTTTAACCTATAGACAGAAGAGTAAGTGGCGAAAGCATCTGTCCATTTTCAATAGAAATGAACTTCTTGGATGAGGTTGGGGTGACAGCAGAAATTCCAGACTCAGAGAGTGTGAGTTGAAATGATTTTGGTGGATTGGCGGAAAAAAAACAGTAGAAAAATCAACAAATTCATTGTTCCATATCTTCTCTTTTACTTTCAGAGGACTGGAGACATGTAAAGGTATAGAAACTGATGTTTGATTACTGAGAAGAGAAGTGGCCGGGTTAGTTGGAAAAGCAGAGTTTCGGGGAACTGTATGTACATGATTGAAATAATCAGTAGAGACAATTATACCTGGCATGTTCAAATGCCCTGGTTGAATGGCTTGTCTTGTGGTAGTGTGACTTGAATCATGACGCAGTGGTTCGGCTGTTGTAAGTCCCAGCACCTCGTTGACCTTTGTCTGTACCAAGCCCTGTATTTCGGATGTAATGGCAGCGGTGATAGATGCTGTCAGCTGTTGAACAGCAGTGTCCGGTTGATCGTGGCTGATTGAAGTTGCAGGTTCTTGTATATCATCATTCGATGGCCAACTTGTCGCCGTATGTGACGGTTCTGAACGGGCATTGCAAATTGGTGGCCGACTGTCTCCAGTTGTGGAACGGCGCTTTTGATTGTTTACGGCTGGTGTTGCTGGACGCTTCCTTTTCTGCCTGGAACTCATTGTCCTAAAAGAGATGAAGCAAATTAGTAACATGTAAAAAGGGAGGTATATACCAAGTGATGGGACCCTTTCTTTGTTACTATTCCAATGATATGGAAATATATTATAGGCTATAATGCTGGCTGTGAAAGCATGCAACAGGTTTATGCGCCCGAAGAAGCTAATAACAAAAACAGAATATGCCCGTGGTAAAGTCAGTTGCTCACGAAAGCTGTAGTAACGTATGGCCGTGTTAAAGCATAAATACTCACGGAAGATGTAAAAACACATAAAATAAAGCATAATGGCTCACAGAAGCTGAACAAAAATATATAGAGTGCCCATGGTAAAGCCAGGTGCTCACGGAAACTGCTAAAACAATATGCCCATGGTAAAGCATAAACGTTCACGGAAACTTATAATAACACATATAGTTCCTGTGGCAAAGCATTAGTATTCACGGAAGCTGTAAAAACACATAGAGTGCCCGCGGTAAAGTATAAGTGCTCCCGGAAGCTGTTGATAACATAAATAGTGCCGGTGGTAAAGCATAAAGCTCACGGAAGCTGGAAAAAACACATAAAGTGCCCGTGGTAAAGCATAACTGCTCACGCAAGCGGTAAATAAAACACATATAGTGCCCGTGCTAAAGCATAACTGCTCACGAAAGCTGTAAAACATATATAGTGCCCGCGCTGAAGCATAACTGCTCACAGAAGGTGTTAGACAAACAAACAACACATATAGTGCCCGTGGTAAAGCATAAGTGCTCACGGAAGTGGTGAAACCACATAAAGTGCCCGTGCTAAAGCATAACTGCTCACAGAAGGGGTGAAAACACATAAAGTGCCCGTGCTAAAGCATAACTGCTCACGGAAGCTGTAAAACACATATAGTGCCCGTGCTAAAGCATAACTGCTCACGGAAGCTGTAAAACACATATAGTGCCCGTGCTAAAGCATCACTGCTCACAGAAGGGGTAAAAACACATATAGTGCCCGTGCTAAAGCATAACTGCTCACGGAAGCTGTAAAACACAAATAGTGCCCGTGCTAAAGCATAACTGCTCACGGAAGCTGTAAAACGCATATAGTGCCCGTGCTAAAGCATACCTGCTCACGGAAGGGGTTAAATCACATATAGTGCCCGTGCTAAAGTATACCTGCTCACGGAAGCTGTAAAACACATATAGTGCCCGTGCTAAAGCATAAATGCTCACGGAAGCTGTAAAACCACATATATTGCCCATGCTAAAGCATGAATGCTCACGGAAGCTATAAAAACACATATATTGCCAGTGCTAAAGCATAACTGCTCACGGAAGCTGTAAAAACACATATAGCGCCCGTGCTAAAGCATAACTGCTCACGGAAGCTGTAAAATCATATATAGGCCCGTGCTAAAGCATGAACTCTCAAGTAAGCTTAACAAAATATAAAGTTATAGTGTCCGCGGTAAAGCAAGGTGCTCACGGTAGCTGCTAAAACATATGTCCGTGATACAGCATCAATGCTCATGGAAGCTGCAAACGTTTATAGTGCCCGTGGTAAAACATAAATACTCACGGAAACTGGAAAAACACAGATAATGCTAGTGTTAAAGCCTAAATGCTCACGGAAGCTTTGTTTAAATATATAGATATAGTGCCCGTGTTGAAACCAGATGCCCACAGAAGCTGCTTATAACATATGCCCGTGGTAAAGTTTAAATACTCACGGTAGCTGTTAAATTGACGTAAAGCAGTATAATGAAATCAGAACGCTAGACACTCTTTTTGTGTTTGAAATGGTGGAGTGTATACACATGTTAATATACTAAGGATATGGTATAGCATATAGAAGCTGACAGGACACGGTCCTGCAGTATCGAAGTATATACGAATATCGGATTCGAGACCATTGAGAGTTATATATACACAAGTGTCATAACAATATACAAGTCCGTACCGATCGTATTACATAATTAAAATGACTAAGTCGATATATAAATATAGAAAAAAATACAGTACTCCCCATGAATTTATGATCATCCAATGCGCCTCACTGCTGTCATGATGGCATGTCATATGGACCGGTAGAACCGTTGCTGTCCAAAACTGATTCAGGTGGACGCCATCGTCACGGAAGATGGGTGTACGGGCCCCGAAGATCGTCTATGACGCCAGAAGCGAATGTTATCATGGACACCAAGCAATGTGTGACTATTGTGTTAAGGTGTACCCACTTGTCCTCGCACATTTCGGCAGAAATACACCGTGTTTTAATCCTTGTGAATATTTCACACATCACAACCTGACCGACATTATAGTCATTCTGTAGCATAACAGCCAAGTCCTCCAAATCACTCGCTAGTGTCAATGGATGAATATGCTCACATAAGTCATTACCTCCAATTTGTATAACAACAACCGCCGGTGCAACTTCGAGTAAAAAAGTATGAAAATGGCGCAGAAACGCATTCTTGTCCGTGGCTCACAATCCACCAAATCATTTATGAACAACACTGCATTCTACCAATCGATAATCTGCTAACATACCCCCACACACAGATGAAGAAACGGCATGGCCAAGACGACGAACGAAACTATGACCTATAACTGCGACGCGCACAGAAGTATCCGCCATGTTTGTTTAACTACACAACAACATGCGTTGAAATTAAAAGTCTGTGGCGAGTAAACAATCCAGATGTAAAACACAAGAAATTGACAATAGTCAATTAATAACAATTTACCTGGATATCACTGTTCAAACAAGGAATAATAAAATTTAGACACTAATCAAAACGTGAAACAAATGTGTTAACAAATAACTACGTGTGTTCCGAGAGTGTCTTGAGTAATAAATGAGACAAATTATCTCTACTGACCAGGTAACTGATCAATCAGCGACGAGCTAATTCGTAATGCTCCCAGCAGAGCTAATTGCGTATGTGTGAAAAGGCTAGCGATAAGACCTGTGCGAGAGTGTCTAGATTAGTAACTCAGATAAAGGATCTCCACTGGCCCGGTAACTGACCAAACATTGACGAGCTAAACGGTGATGCTTCCAACAGAGCTTGTGTAAGTGCGGAGAGGCTTGCGATAAAAACTGATTGTACAATACATGCTACCCTTAGCTCGATTTATAAAACGCGTTATGATTTTCATAGCTATTATATATATAATGTTAACATTCCTATTCATGTAGATATAAAAAGGCAATCGAGATTCTATTAAGTTTAAATGTATTATAGGTTTTAGATATAACCATTAAATGTCAATTTATTTTGTCAATTGTCAATCTAAACAGTTTTGGCATTTTGTGCAGAATCGGACGAATGCTTGACAGCTTTAATCCTTTTCAATTTTCGGTGGAGACATAACGGCGCTTCTTTTGAATTAATTGAGTCATTTTGTAATCAGTTTAATGCGAAATAAACTGACTTGTTTCTCCACAAAAAATAAACTTACATACAATGACAAGAATAGAATAATTGCCTTTTTTTTGGAGTTGAACAGATCTGGTTCGAAAGATATCAAGGACTGTGATAGATAGAGGATCTTACATGAGTGCATATTTATTTTTGAATTATTAAACGAGTTGGAAAACATATAATATAAGATGTTCTGCCGAGCATTATATCATTTTCCCAACGTGTTTAAAACAATCTCTATAGGAACGACAAAAAATCGGGCATATTTGTCCCGTGAGTCATCGTATGAAGTAACGTCTCAAATAACGTCATTTAACCATGACACATCGATGTCATTTATATATTCGGGCAAATCCAAAAGTACTTCGGCAATTTATGTACGCAACACCGAGTGGTGACTCGGAAGTGATATTACACGAGGGTAATATAAAGAATATGTCATGGGTTTATTACACTCATGCACCGTAATTTATGTGATAAACTAATTAACGGGTGCAGTTTAAAATCGCTTTTTTCATCGTCACCTCATAATACGAGACAGGGACAATCAGGTTTTCCCGCCAGACTATTAAAAAGTCGATTGGTCTATCCTCTTCACTAGCTTTTAGATATATTGTGTTAAACAAGCAAAGGTATTTGATGATATATATATATATAGTTTATGTCATCACTCCAGACTTTAAAACACATACTCCATATATGTACGTTTGGTCACCGACAACAGATTCCTGACTCCAGAACACATACAAACATACACCAGACTGTAGAACACATACAGCAGACACCAGAACACAGACTTCAGATTCCAGACCACAGACGTACTCAAGATAACAGACCACATACCGCAACTCAATACATGATACCACAGATTCCAGACTCCAACCAAGATGTATTCCAGATAACAAACTCCAGACCACAGACTCAATTATACAGACCAACGACCACAGAATTCAGACCACTGATTCCAAACTTCAGATCACATACTGTTTACACTAGATCACAGACTCCAGACCACATACGCTAGCCTCCACTCTATAGTTTACACAATGCACAAAAAACACACAAAGAATTATTAAATATATTCACATCATGTATAGATATATAATATTATATAGATATTCTTAAAAGTCCGATATATTTAATGAAGGTGAATGCCATTTAAAAAAAACAACAGATAATGCATGTATGGCAAATTTATTAGTCTAATGAAGACCTGCGATATACTCGTACATGGATGCAACCAGTTTATTAGAATCAACATATTAAGAAACGTTACCGTTTTGTAACATGAGGTATTCGACCAAGCTTGGCTCGAACCAATAACGTTAGAAGAGATATATCGAAGATAACGCGAAGGTATCTGAGGTCAGTCAGCAGTGGCGCTTTTTCTAGAGAAGTGACATTATGTCCAAGACTTAATAACACTATCAGATATGAACCTAGGATCGTACACAATAATGTAAATGTACTCATGTGCGTAAAAAAATGACATTGTTACATGTATGAGTTATATGAAATATTCTAATGAATCTGATGAAATATTTTAAATTCGGTATAATTCAGATTTTTTTAAGAAATATTACAGGAAACAAAAAAGTAATCAGTGTTTAATTGAATTAGAAACGAGATACATTTTTTTAGCAAACAGTATTATCTTAGGCGGAGAATATATCAGTAGAAAAGAATAATAGAATGATTTCATCAAATGATTTTTAAATGTATGTATTTACTATATCTTCCACTAATTTGATTTTTTTCAATATTTTAGGTTCTTTCCAAAACAATTAACGTCCAATTCTTTTTTTGAAATTCAATCGATAAGAATATTACTTTCTGCAAGTCCACTTGTTCAAATGCGGTATTACTAATTCATCTTTGGCTGTCATCAGTATTGATGTTTTGAAACAAATTTCTTTCTTTTATCACTGGGCACGTTCTAGCAACAAAGAAAGTAAATTGAAGCAAGTGTAAATATTTAAGAATAGTTTCCAAAACTAAAGAGTTTCAAGAAATGTCAACAGAACGAATGACACCATAGGCCATACTAATTAAACCGCAGTGTAGTTGGTTTTTGAATGTTTCTAGCACGATCTAGGTTGTGTTTTGTAATTTGATCCACAAAACATAATAAAAAACGCAGTCTAAAGCTCAAGGTATCCTTGTCAACCGCAGTCCCTGATATCATCCGAATCAGATCTGTTCAACCCTAATGAAGGCTTTGTGCTTCCCACAATGCGTAGCCATGTAACACTTACCAGTCTGTGACATCATTCAACAACTTTCACTATAGCAACTGACCAATCATTATGCTTAAATATCATTGCTGTTTAATGGACCAAAGTGAGAGAGCTGGGTCCGTCCTACCGTTTAACCAGTAATTAGAGGTCTTGGGAACTTTCCAATTTATGTGTTCAGTGCCAAAATAACATGTACCAGTTTAATAATATCAATAGTAAATAGGTCAACGTTTGTGGTGAAATAGTTCATCGCAATCATCTGAGACTTGAATAGAAAGATAGGAAACGTGTATCTCTCTACTAAATTTTAATAAAATAGTACGCAAAAAATTAATACTTTGACAAATTAATTATCGGGATTTCACAAGTATCTGATTTCATATACATAACCTATAAGTTATATGTAACCTACATGTAGGTGTTTTATCATGTTTTAAACATACACAATGATCTTGAAAGGGAGACATTGCAGTTTGATGTAAAATTTCAAAAGTTATTTCTTTCTTTAACTTTGTAATCATAAATACTTCAACAATTTTAAACACAATTTGCTTTTTATCAATTGTCTCGTTTTAAAGAGAATTTCATTGTAAAAAGAAATATTTTTTGTATTCATGAGATTAATTTAAATTAAGATAATTGAAAACGAGATTTTGAGAAATTTTGCGTGAATCTGCGAGCGTTAATAAATCTCAATCTGTTGCATTTCCATTTCTATATACATCCTTGAAATCAATAGCTGGAAAAAGAAGAATTTGCACTATTAATTATCCTCTTTTTGAGGAGATGTATATCTAAAATTGTGCTAAAGTGACTGATAAAGTACTTTCTTAATATATATAGTAAATGAAGTTTGAGCATGCGCATTAGCAAAGATCTAAACTAAGTCTCTGTAATTTAGTCCACAAATTAAAAAAAAACGAAACTGTTACAGATGAATTCCGTCAGAAATTTAAATGAAATATACAACAGTCCATATATTGAGTGTTAGCCTTGATGTCATATCACTTTGGGAAGTCCAATCAGATACGCACAGTGAACCCATAATTCGTTAAGAATGACAGATCTTACAACCGGAAGCTGTCAAATAACATAATGGATATTTGTTATATTCATCACAAAAACCGGCAGACGACAGTATTAGGAAACAATATTAATGGCACCAGGTTTGTAACCGATATTATAACGGCTTCCCAATAGCCATAAAAAGTAGTTATTCTAGATATGTAGCAGCTGGTTTTGTTCGCATACGGCAATTATTCTGATTTACAGGCAATTTCAGATTCTGTAACGATCCGACATGTATCTACAGTCATATATTAAAATTTTGAAAAGAAGAGCCATCAAGACTCCGAGGCAAATATAATAAAATTATTAAAAAGTGACAATATCTGTAAGAAAATATTTCTCATTTAAAAGCGTTATGATTTTTGTTTGCCAATTTTTAGTAACTACTTTTTTATCTTTCTTTACTTAGAAATTGTATTTTTACACGAATTCAATTCAATTCACAATAGCTAGTAGGCTAAACGAAAAGTATTTAACGTATATAACCGTAGTGGCTCTCGAAATCACCCAGCGTTTCTCTATTTTATAGTGACGCGACGTCAGTATATTCTAAACGGATTTAGCGCCATTTCCCGCACATTACATGTTGTCCACAGAGTTTTATTATAATGTTTTAGTAGCGAAATACAAAATATCCATATACATTAATCTGAGTGGTGTCATTGTCCATCCGCAAATAACAAGCAAACTTAACAGTGTCTGACCAAGTAGGTCTCGAACCAGCGACTTCAGCGGTAAGAATAATGTCCTTTACAGTCTTAAACCCATCAGCAGCGGAGGAACCATCTACGATATGTTTTAATATATAGAAATGCTCAAATTTACAAAAAAATGTATTGTTTTATCCTATACCGAAATAATAGATATTATTTTTTACGGTATAGTTTTAAAGATATTTTTTTCGTAATGTCATGGTTGGACAAAACTTTAAAGAATCCTTTTTCAACGTGCCAGAATATACAATTCATGGATTTATTTTATAATTTCTAAAAGTGAGATTTACTCAGAATAGCTTCCAAGCACGACCAATAAACCAATACTGATACGTTCTAACAAACCAAGAATACAGTTCAGATTTCTTTGAATTCTTATGATAATTGTAATATATTACCAAATCTACATTCCATCGCGACGGAAAACACAGCTAGACCGGACATACACGCTTCTTGCATTCTACACTAATGGAAATGTGTCATAAATAATCGAGACACTCTGTTTTATCACACATCAAATTGAGTGAACACACTCAATCCACGCTATGTAACTGTGTAATAAGACGCTATTTCTTACAATTTTAATTACCAAAACAATCTTAGACTATTTGATTGTTTCCCATAAATTATAATCTCACACCGACGAATGAATACTGCAAATACGTATTTTATTGTATAATGACACATATAACATTGATTTAAACCAACATTCACTACACACACATTAGAATTGAATTTCTATGTGACAGACGTTTACTGTCGGTATATCGTCAATATTCCTCAAAGAGATCTTAATTGTTTATTTAATTGATATTAACATGTACTATACACCGATATAGAATATATGGTTATGTATTCCGTTTTCTACAGGATACAAATCTATTTATTTATATAACAGTTGATATAATCTATACTCTGTAAAAATAAGTTCTGTAAAATTAGGTTATTTGCGTTATATATTGAAAATTGTATTTCATACTGATATGTTTTATAAATATAGATTAACAAACAAATAAACTTAACAGACGAAAAAAGAATAAAATTCCATTAATGTATTAGTAATCTCGATGTGCAACACATTCGGCAAAACGTCTTATTGAAGTCACTAGACGGCGAATCTTCCGTTGAGAAATCAATGCACACTGTTGCCGAAGAATAGCTGTTCACACACCTTGTGTGTTGGTCGATGCGTTTGTATACAGCACGGCCAACAATATTCAAAACACGCCAGATTAGGCTCCATTGGCAGCCAATCTATTTCTTGAATACCATTTTCTGTTAGAAATTCTTGTTTAGTGTACGATGTGGTGTCGCAATATCTTTCTTTGTTGCATTCCCATTTGCTGCATATATAGTACAACGTGTGACCTTAAAATTTCGTCAATGTAGCGACGGCTGCTCATATTGCCCAGCACAGTAACAAGGTCAGTCCTATTATTTGTGCCTATTCCAGCCCAGGCCATTACATTTCCCGAGTTGTTCGCAGTAACTGGCACAACAGTAGGCTCCAAGTGCGTCGTCTCTCCTCGTCTGCGCCATACACATTCATCTGAAAAGGACACTCGTGACCATTGGCGCCTGTTCCATCGACTGTGAGCTCTGCAAAACTGCAGTCTCATGGCTATGGGGCGGGGAGAAAGATAATATTTCTTCGACAGAGCTCTTGACCTTAATCCAGCATTTTGAACACGGTTCCTTATTGTTTGTACGTCTGCTAGTAATTGATACGCCGTTAAAGCGGTCCTCGCGCTGTGTATTCACTCTTGGTCGTCCCGACCGAGTCTGTCAGAAACTGTCCCCGTCGTCTGAAAACGCTGGTTATCTCGTACGATAGTACTATGGTTAACATTAAAGTGGTGCGCAAATGCCTGTGGCAGCATCCCGGCGTCTGTCTCACCTAAAGCACGCGCTCGATATTCATCGAAGAGCATTTTCAGTGGACGATGTTGTCTTGTATTCGCCATAGCCAAACAATGAATACATTCATGCAACTAAATTGTTTATTGTAATGGAGAAAAGGCATGCAGAACACGTGATTGTGCTTGAAAACGTGTCATTTCGCTTCAGGTAGAGCTTGCCAGTGCGGAATTGTTTTTAAGTTATTGAATTGTCAATTATTGTATTTATCTGTATTTTAGCCATTTTTGACCGAAGACCCCTATAAACTTGTTCATAAGATTACTAATGAACTAATGAATGGATTTTCCCTGTTTATTTAGACTGAATTTCTGTTTATTAATATGATATATAAAACATAGTCGTTAGATTATAGTTTTCATTTTATAATGAACTTTTTTTACCGAGTGTACAATGAGTGTTCACGTATTGATTCAATTTCTTATCGATGAATTTAAAAGTACCTATTAAACTTCCAATTATTTTGATAATAACAAATATTATTAATAAAATTAAAAGTGTTGATATTACTGCGAAGTTATTTCTATAATCCCCTTATTGACTGCTTTGTAAAACGTACAAAACAAAGAACTTCGATCGAAATACGTATTTTTTAAAAGAGACTTCTCATTTAAGTTATTTGGTTAGAATATGTTCGTATCGTTTTTCGACAATCCTAGCCTATATTCGAAAGTACACAGACCAACACCCTTATGTTGGTGGGCTTTATCTCGGTGGGGGTGGGGGTGTATATAGGTACTTAGAATCGGCTAAGAAATCAAAGAAACCTGAAAAAATACCACTTTTTGCGCATCATAACAATTTATCAATTATTTTCATAGAATTCAGAATGAGGTTCATTAACAAGACAAGTAATATTTAACGAATGCGGTATTGATGTACACACGGTAATATACGATGTCCCGTGGGGTGGGGGGGGGGGGGGCATTGTGGCATATTATTAAATCAAATATGTAGTAACAACGGAACTACGATGGTGAAAATTCGAAACAACGTAATGAAAAGTTGAAACAACGATTGTGAAAAGTCGAAAATACGCCCAATCGTTGTTTTGACTTTTCACCATCGTATTTTCGACTTTTCACCATCATATTTTCGACTTTTCGACTTTTCATTATTGTGTTTCGTTATTTGGACTTTTCACTATCATAGTTTTGTCGTTTCGTTGTAAGTATTGATTCCGAAACACAGTAATTAAGTTTTCATCTTCCCATTTTTGCTCAAGAATCGCCATTGCATAATCACATGTATTTGAATCTGTAGCGCACGCCATAACTTAGCAAATCAAGTAGTTTTCTAGTTGTCAATATTGAGAGGCTACCGTAGGCTTTTTGTTCAGTACAGTAATTAAAGATATCAAATTTATATGAACAATAACGATGCGTCATTTCCGTGCAATAAATCATCTTGTGGACACCTGTTTAATAATACACTGAGGAGAATGAATATGGATATGTTTAAACTCCATCAATCAAATAGATAATTTCTAAACACAAACCCCTTACCTGGATGTTTTACTACAACTATATACTATACTGCGCACTTACCTTGGCTGTTTTACTACAACTATATACTATTATGCGCACTTACCTTACTACAACTATATACTATACTGCGCACTTACCTTCGCTGTTTTACTACAACTATATACTATACTGCGCACTTACCTTCGCTGTTTAACTACAACTGTATACTATACTGCACACTTACCTTCGCTGTTTTACTACAACTATATTCGCTGTTTTACTACAACTATATACTATACTGCGCACTTACCTTCGCTGTTTTACTACAGCTTTATACTATACTGCGCACTTATCTTCACTGTTTTACTACAACTATATACTATACTGCACACTTACCTTCGCTGTTTTACTACAACTATATACTATACTGCGCACTTACCTTCGCTGTTTTACTACAGCTACATACTATACTGCGCACTTACCTTCGCTGTTTTACTACAACTAAATACTATACTGCGCACTTACCTTCGCTGTTTTACTACAACTATATATACTGCGCACTTACCTTCGCTGTTTTACTACAGCTATATACTATACTGCACACTTACCTTCGCTGTTTTACTACAGCTATATACTATACTGCGCACTTACCTTCGCTGTTTTACTACAACTATATACTATACTGCGCACTTACCTTCGCTGTTTTACTACAGCTATATACTATACCGGCACTTACCTTCGCTGTTTTACTACAGCTTTATACTATACTGCGCACTTACCTTCGCTGTTTTACTACAGCTATATATACTGCGCAATTACCTTCGCTGTTTTACTATAGCTATATATCCTGCGCACTTACCTTCGCTGTTTTACTACAGCTCAAAAGTTACCGATGCCATTCCGATCGGGCCCGAGTAGCTCAGTCGGTAACGCTTCTGATTATCAATTCGGGGGTCGTGAGTTCGAATCCCTGCACGACAAGAGTCTCCGTGACGTTTGATTTACGAAATTGTGTCTCATTATCATTCGTCAATCACCGCTGATTCAATTGGGATCAATTATAAGTTACTTACGAAGACACCAGGGGGTGTGCTCGAGTACTAGTTAACCTTTCAGGATCCAAGGAAACAATGTATAGGTTAACTAATCGTCTGTAAGCCCTCGATGACATAAAAATTGCACTAAATATTCAATCAAAACCGAAGTTTCGTGACTCCCGGTGTTCTGCGTAAAGGAGACTACCTTGTAAACATATACCCGTTAGCCATGTAACTCAAGTCAAAGAAGAAAGTGAACTGGTAAAATTACAGTATATCATTTAGATAAAATGATCTGACAATGACAAAGACAATACAGAATTGTCACTGTCAAAATTAATATATATTTAGTTTATTTACCTAAAATGAATACATTGTGAATAGAACCTGTTTGAATTAAAGATTAAACCGATTGGTGTCATTCATATACGCCACACGAATATTTATGTGCTTTGTACATTTTGAACGCTTCAGTTAAGATAAATATTCTTCTTTTTTGCTAATTAAGGTCAGAAAAAATTCAATGAAACCCACAATATAATAACGATATGACAAATGTGTACAGTCACATCAGTTTCGTACAGAAAAGTACGCTGACTATATAATGTTCTGCATGCAATAATCAAAGGCTCAAGGGGCATAAACCTTTGCAAATGTTCCTTACATATTTTACATGAAGTTGTTTCCCTTCTGATTTTATTTTTGTTATCAATCAAAAGCATTTGGATAAACATTTGATTAGATATTGATGCTCACAACTTAGACAGTACAAACACTTATTTGTCATATATATCTGAATGTGTCTGTGAAAATCGTTATGATAAACAGTGGGGGCTTGGATGGCTTATTAAATTAAATAAGTAATTTATATTTCTCGGTGAAATATCATAATATTCTTATAACTTGTAACATACAGTTTGCTTTGATTCGCAAAAACGTTGCGAAATTTCATTTCTTTTTTTAGTTTTCAGTTTCAATGAAATGCTTTGACGTGCAATGAGATACATTTGCCAATCTAATAATATCATATCTGTAATGTAAGACGTGTTTTCCCATTTGTTGTTTTTTTCGTCATCAGCTGAGGGTGTTTTCTTGCGGAAATTGTTATTTTGTATTGTTGTCAACCTTGTTGTTCGTATATAGCAGCTGTAATGTTATACTTTGTCTGTTCGATGGGAGACCGCAGCATGGTCTAGTGGTAGAGCGTCCGCCTCGCATACGGAAGGTCGTTGGTTCGATCCCCGAAAGGGTCATACCAAATACTTTAAAAATGATACTAGAATCTTCCTCGCTTGACGCTCAGCATTTAGAGGACAGTTCTAGGACTGGTCGGCCCGGTGTCAGTATAATGTGACTGGGTGGGGTATCATAACATGTGTCTGCGGCATGATACTCCAGTGTGACAGCGCCCAGACTATTGTCTCAAGTAGATACCGTCGCGATATGACTGAAAAATTGTTGAAAGCGACGCTAAACACCATACAACAACTACAACAACTGTTCGAGGGATAGAGTTGTCCGATTGATAGTTCAAGGCAACACTTTCTACCAGTATAAATCAAGAATGGCAAAATACTCCTGCATATCTACACCTCATTATTTCCTGATACATTTTCCCCAAAAATTTCGCCAATTTTGACCACAAATAACCATAGCTATGGTCAAATATGTTTAGATTCATCAGTACTGTAGGTAAACGCTATAAATATCTTTAAACACATTAAATGGATAAAAAGCAGGTCATTAACATAAATAAAGAAAATCTGAATTATTTCGTATATCAAATCCAACGAAACGTGACAAAATCGATGTGGAGTGGTATGCCTAAACTTGAAACGAAATCCCCATGCTAAAAATAGACAGCACTTAAGTACTGCTTCACGACCATCAAATCGTCCTTCGGACTTTTTCTAAGATGAAACAATTTTTACAACATGTAAACTTGTATGACGGATCAAACTGAATAATTCAAAATGAAACAATGTGACTCATTTAATACGTTACAATACATATTGCAAGTTTAAACGGGAAATCTATTTAAGGCTAACATTTTCAATATAAAAGTTTAGCATCATGGCTAAATAGATATCCTTTTCGAAAACGGGGTCAATGAGCTTTTACTGGTCAAAAATGTTAAAAGCCAATTTTAGAATATTGAAAATTTAACTTTATTTACCAATGAATAAACAAATTTAGAAATGTTATTGAAGAGACGTCGTTGTTAACAGTGATTGTTTTTAAATATATTTCCCATGCGTTTGTCCTCATCAAAAGCACCATCGCTAACCATTACTTATTGAACTCCGCGTTACATCGTATAGCGGAGTACCTTTGTCCTGGCGTTATTGTTATACAAAACCTGTTTTGAACGCTCGAGTGATTCGAGATTAAATATAAATATAGCTTTTTGGCGGTTCTAGCGATTCACTCTGAGCGACGACATCGGAAAAAATTAAATTCAATGCTCGAAATTACAGAGAAATATAATTGTTACATGTATTTCATTTACATAACAATATGAAACATCAATGTGATAAATGTCGTTTATCAAAAAAAGTTATTCTGAACATACTGAATATGCAGGCGAATTGTTCATAAAAGATTTTCAAGAATGAAGCTCGACATTCAGTGGTAAAAGACATTTGATAAACGGGCACAGGTTTTCAGAGTCTACCGTCTTTGTTTTTTTCCTTGGCGAGTCGACCACGTTTTGAAAATCTTTTATGACTGTCATTTAAAAATGTGCAATGTATTTCAAAGATTGTTCTTTAACATATGTGTATCATGTTTTATGCACCTGATTGTATATATGTATATACGACGTCTAGTTAAACGTATGTTGTCACTCTATATAAATGCGTCTCGCAAATCGCAAAAACAGTGTCTGTTGTTTGTTGGATTTTTGGCCCGATTAGCTCAGTCGGTTACGCGTCTGACTATCAATCAAGTGGTCGTGAGTTCGAATCCCTGCCCGGCAACAGTCTCCGTGATGATTCATATACGACATTGTGTCTCATTATCATTTCGCCTCTCACCGCAGATTCAAGTGGGAAAGTAATCAGTTACTTGCGGAGATGGGGTGTGCTCGAGTACTGGTTAATCCGAGGAAACAGTGGTTAGGTTAACTGATCGTCTGTTAGCCCTCGATGGCATAAAAATTACGCTAAATATTCAATCAATCAATCAATCAATCAATTGATCAATTGTATGGTAAATAGATAGGACTGCCTTTTTCCTTTTCATAAATGTCACAATATACTATCAATACCACAATACCAACGTATCATACGAATTAGATATCGTTATATCATTTGAATATTTGGTCGGTAGCGTGGTCTAAGGCGCTGGTTATAGGCACCAGTCTCTTCGGAGGCGTGGGTTCGAATCCCACCGCTGCCATTAATTTTTGCTTTCAGTTTTAATATATGAATATAAATAGTAAAATTCCAGTAGAGAATTCCGTTTATTGTTTCAACATAATAGTATAGTTATGCAAAAATGTCGTATTAGGGGTTTTCATACTGACAACATCATTTGTATGTGTCAACCAACGTCCGATCGCATATCGCTATTTGAAATCAAAGGCCTCAAAGGCCTGAGGGAAGGCTCGCTGCTTGTGTTAATTCGAAATTGTAGGTTCGGGGAATTGGAAAACTTAGTTAGATTTTTGTTAATTAAGAAGGCAATTCATTGGGATTTAGAAAACGAAGTGGTGTGTTTTATATTTATTTATGTATCTGTATAAATAATATCCTGCATACAATACAGAGTCCATATCAATACTTTTCCAGCAGTACCTATCAAACAGTGATAAAGCACCGAACCAATGATCGGAGGGCCGTGGGTTCGATCCTCAGCCTCAGCAGTGTGCGGTGTGCTTGAGCAAGACACCTTTTCCGCTTATGCTTAGTACTGTTATTTAGTTATATCCAAGAAGACTTCGGGCATGATTTGTCTAAGTTGTAAGAACTTGTTTCACAATCGAAGTAAAATAAATTAGTTTAAACATTTACACTAATCACCTTTCGTATTAACCCCGCCATGGCTAATGGCAGTATATATTTCATATTTCTATATATAGTATAATAAAGACCTATACATTATATATCTACATAATGTAAACGTAAAACGTATATTTCTTCATGATGTGAATATAAAAGTTATATATCTACATGATGCACATATAAAACTTATATATCTACACCATGCAATTATGAAACTTATATATCTACACGAAACAAATATGAAACTTATATATCTACACGAAACAAATATGAAACTTATATATCTACATGTTGCAAATATAAAACTTATATATCAACATAATACAAATATAAAACTTATATATCTACATGATACAAATATAGAACTTATATATCTACACGAGACAAATATGAAACTTATATATCTATATGTTGCAAATATAAAACTTATATATCTATATGTTGCAAATATAAAACTTATATATCAACATGATACAAATATAGAACTTATATATCTACACGAGACAAATTTGAAACTTGTATATCTACATGATGCAAAAATAAAACTTGTATATCTATATGTCGAAAATATAAAGCTTATATATGAACATGATGCACATATAAATTTATATATCTGCACGAGGCAAATATAAAACTTATATATCTACATGATGCAAATATAAAAACCTATATATCTACATAGAGCAAATATAAACCATATATATATCTAGATGGTGCACATAAAACAATATTATATCTACATGGTGCAAAGATAAAACTATTATATCTACATGTTGCAAATATAAAACTTATATATGAACATGGTGCAAATATAAAACGTACATATGAACATTGTACATATATAAAACTTATATATCTACATGGTGCAAATTAAGATTTATATCTACAGGATGCAACTTATGTATAAAAGGGATGCAAATATAAAACTCATATTTCGACAGACTGCAAATATAAAACTTATCTACATGACGCAAATATGAAACTTATATATCAGATGGTGCCAATTAAACTTATAAATCTACTTTTTGTAAATACAAAACTTATTTTTCTACACGATGCAAATATAAAACTTGTATATCTACATAATCCATATATAAAAGTTATATATCTACATTAAGCAAATAATAAACATATATATATACACGATGCACATATAAAAGTTATACATCTACATGATGTAAATACAAAACTTATATTTCTACATGATGTAAATACAAAATTAATATATCTAGACGATGCAAAAATAAAACTTGTACTACAATAAAACTACAACATTTTAAGGACACGTATATCTACAATATGTCAAGGACACATATATTTACAATATTCCAAGGACACGTATATCTACAACATTTCAAGGACACGTATATCTACAATATTAAAAGGACACGCATATCTACAATATTCCAAGAAAATATATATCTACAATATTTCAAGGGAATATATATCTGCACTATACCAAGGAAACATCAAATTATCAATTAAACATTGTATTAAATCAATTTCGAATCTAACGTGCCACACTAGTCTTACAAACAAAGCTACATATATCAATCATTCTTAACAAAGCCGATTCCTATAATAATTATTTGATAATAAAATATTATTTTGGCAATACATTCATGCGGAGATTGGTGTGTTCCTCGAACATAAGTAAACTGACTAAATGTAAAATGGTCGTGTGCCCTTTTAGGAAAATCTTAAATTATCATGTATGTGTTCGCAACTTCGTAATGTACATTAAATAAATATATTTCAAAGATAATCCCACAGAAATAGGTCTACACGTTATTTCACATAAAATGACTTTAGCCTCACCTCAGTGATTACGTGTTCTAAGGAGCTTTGTATTACGACCTCTTACCTTTGAGGTCACGTGTTTTAGCCGGGCTTGGTCCAATTAAATACGTGAGAAAGTTTTCCAGTTACTTACGGAAAAACGGAAAGTCGGTGGTTCTCTTCGGGTTCATGCTTGGGTCTTGATCCATTAATAAAACTGGATATGCTATACATACCCGGCTATGTGTAGGAAATGGCGTGAAACCCAATCAAAAAAATAAAATAATATACAACTTTAGACTACTAAAACATGTATATAGAAAAATTGAAATCTATGATAAACAAGTTTCTCCATGGACACAAAGTGATTACAGTAATTATGTAAAATTGTATTTTTTACTCTTCCGTATTTCTGAAAATTATATTTCTACATGATACAAAAGATTAAGATACCCCAGTATGTTCGCAGATTCTTAACTTCGTATCTCGTGAACCAAATCCGTTTAAATTAAATAAAAAAAACTTTATGTTATAAATGTTTTGGTTAGTAACTATCATTCTAGATGTTGACCTATCGTAATACACTGATGGCGGAGATGAAATAACACCTGGCTGTTTTACTACTACACAAGTTTTTTTCACGTGCTTAAAATGAATAAATCAATTGATAATTCTTATCTCACGAATCACGAATATTTAATGTTTTTATTTTTTGTTTGTTTAAACCAGGTCGAAAACATTGATTTTAGTGCTGTTATTGGTAACTATCATTCTAGATGTTGACCTATCATAACACACTGATAGAGGACATGATATATCATCTGACTGTTTAGCTATCACACCAACTTTATCTCCGCTAGGTCTAATCTGTACAACATTGTTAGATGAACGACCACATACAAACACATAACCACACCCGTCAGTACATTCTCCCAGTGCATCAGACAACTCGGGATCACAAAACCGCAAGAATACGCTCCCATTCCTGCCCAGAACAATCACACCTTTGTAACAATTGGCAACATAAATCTTGCTGCCGTCATCACTCACTGTAATATGACTGGTACAAGAGAAAATATCTTGTCCTGATTGATCCTTACATATTGTTCTCAGAAGTGTCCCGGATGTGTCATGTACATAGACGTTGTTACCCTGATCTGACACGAACATCTTCCCATTACTGACAACAAGCCCATCACAATTACATGTATGACTCATCTCTATTGTTTTTTTACTCTGTATGTATGGGCCTTTGACCCAGTATGGGCCTTTGACTCAGTATGAGCCTTTGACTCAAAATGGGCTTTTGACTCAGTATGGGCCTTTGACTCAGTATGAGCCTTTGACCCAAGATGGGCCTTTGACTCAGACTGAGCCTTTAACCCAGTTTGTGCATTTGATTCAGTGTGAGCTTTTGACTCAGGATGGGCTCTTAACTCGGTATGAGCCTTTGACTCAGTATGAGCCTTTGACTCAGTATGGGTCTTTAATTCAGTATGAGCCTTTGACTCAGGATGGTCTTTTCGCTCAGTACTGGCCTTTGACCCTGTCTGGCCCTTTGACTAAGTATGAGTCATTGACTCAGTATGAGCATTTGACTCAATATGAGTCTTTAACTCAGTACGGGCATTCGAAATAGTATGGGCATTTGGCTCTGTACGGGACTTTGACTAAGAACGAATCTTTGCCTCAGAATGAATCTTTGCCTCAGCAAAGTATGTATGTATGGGCAATTGATTCAGTATGGGCATTTAACACAGTATGGGCCTTACTCAAAATGGGCTTTTGACTCCGTAGAGACTTTGATGAAGGATGAGCTTTTGGCTCAGTATGGGCATTTGACACTGTCTGGGCCTTAAACTAAATATCAGCCGTTGACTCAGTATTATCCTATGACTCAGTATAGGCTTTTTAATCATTTTGGGCCTTTGACTCAGTATGGACTTTTTAATCAGTATGAGCCTTTGACTCAGTATGAGCTTTTGGCTCAGTATGGACCTTTGACCCTGTCTGGGCCCTTAACTAAATATCAGCCATTGACTCAGTATTATCATTTTACTCAGTAATATTCTTTGAATCAGTATGAGCCTTTGACTTAGTATGGGCTTTTGACTCAGTATTAGCATTCGACTCAGTATGGGCTATTGAATCAGTATGAGCCTTTGACTCAGTATGGGCTTTTGAATCAGTATGAGCCTTTGACTCAGTATGGCCTATTGTCTCAGTATTAGCCATTAACTCAGTTTGGGCTTTTGAATAAGTATGAGCCTTTGACTCAGTATGGGCTATTGACTCAGTATTAGCCTTTGACTCAGTATGGGCTATTGAATCAGTATGAGCCTTTGACTCAGTATTATCCTTTGACTCAGTATGGGCTTTTGAATCAGTATGAGCCTTTGCCCAGTATTGACCTTTGATCAAATATTGGCATTTGACTCAGTATGATATATGACACAGTTTTGACCTTTGATCAAATATGGGTATTTGACTCAGTATGATCTATGACCCAGAATACACCTTTGACTCAGTATTATCATTTGACTCAGTATGGGCTATTGACTCAGTATGAACCTTTGACTCAGTATTATCCTTTGACTGAGAATGGGTTTTTGACTCGTTATGAACCTTTGACTCAGTTTGAGCCTTTGCTCAGAGCATTTCAACACTTATCAAAGCATCGCGAAGTCGATTCCTTACCAAGGCCATTTCTTATGCCATTAAGCAAAACACTTTACCCGCACGTGCACATGATAAGATTATTAAGTTATTTCACATCAATGACAATCAATAAATTCAAATAGTGATATAAAGGGGAGGGATATGTTCGAAAACTCAAACAGTACATTTCATCTTCTTTGGATACTCCATATTGCATTTAAAATGTATATATGTTTTAAAAGAACAAATTAACAATTCAATTATTATTTGTGTACATATTTTATTTAAGTAGGACACAGGCTTCTGATGATAAATAATCACATAAGTAATAAGTCGCATAAGCTTACATATAACACACAGTAAACTAGTCGCATAAGCTTACATATAACACATAGTAAATTAGTCACATAACCTTACATATAACATACAGTAAACGAGTTACATAAGCTTACATACAACACGCAGTAAATTAGTCGCATCAGCTTACATATAACACACAGTAAGCTAGTCACATAAGCTTACATATAACACATAATAAACTAGTCACATAAGCTTACATATAACACACAGTAAACCAGTTGCATAAGCTTACATGTAACACAGAGTTAACTAGTCGCATACGCTTACATATAACACACAGTATACTAGTCACATGAGCTTACATATACCATACAGTAAACTAGTCACATGAACTTACATATAATATACAGTAAACTAGTCACATCAGCTTACATTTAACACATAGTAAACTAGTCACATAAGCTTACATATAACAACACACAGTAAACTAGTTGCATCAGCTTACATATAACATATAGTAAACTAGTCACATAAGCTTACATAAAACACACAGTTAACTAGTCACATAAGCTTACATATAACACATAGTAAACTAGATATATAAGCTAACATATAAAATACAGTAAACTAGTTGCATAAGCTTACATATAACACACAGTAAAGTAGTCGCATACGCTTACATATAACACACAGTAAACTAGTCACATATGCTTACGTATAACACACAGTAAACTAGTCGCATACGCTTACATATAACACACAGTAAACTAGTCACATACGCTTACATATAACACACAGTAAACTAGTCGCATAAGCTTACATATAACACACAGTTAACTAGTCGCATAAGCTTACATATAACACACAGTAAACTAGTCGCATATGCTTACATATAACACACAGTAAACTAATCATATAAGCTTACATATAACACACAGTAAACTAATTCCATAAGCTTACAGATAACATACAGTAAACACGTCACATAAACTTATATAAAATATAGAGTAAACTAGTCACATCAGCATACATATAACATACAGTTAACTATTCATATAACTTACATATAATATACAGTAAACTAGTCACATAAGCTTACATATAACATACAGTAAATTAGTCACATCAACTTACATATAGCTTACAGCAAACTAGTCACATAAGCTTAAATATAACATACATTAAACTAGTCACATAAGCTTATAGTAAACTTGTCAGATCAGCTTACATATCATATACAGTAAACTAGTCACATAAGCTTACATAAAACACACATTTAACTAGTCATATAAGCTTACATATAACACACAATAAACTAGTCACATAAGCTTACATATAACACACGGTAAACTAGTCACATAAGCTTACATATAACATACAGTAAAGTCGTTGCATCAGCTTACATATAACACACAGTAAACTAGTCATATAAGCTTACATATAACACACAGTAAACTAGTCGCATAAGCTTACAGATAACATACAGTAAATTAGTCACATCAACTTACATATAGCTTACAGCAAACTAGTCACATAAGCTTACATATAACATACAGTAAACTATTCACATAAGCTTATAGTAAACTAGTCAGATCAGCTTACATATCATATACAGTAAACTAGTCACATAAGCTTACATAAAACACACATTTAACTAGTCATATAAGCTTACATATAACACACAGTAAACTAGTCACATAAGCTTACATATAACACACGGTAAACTAGTCACATAAGCTTACATATAACATACAGTAAAGTCGATGAATCAGCTTACATATAACACACAGTAAACTAGTCATATAAGCTTACATATAACACACAGTAAACTAGTCGCATAAGCTTACAGATAACATACAGTAAACTAGTCACATAAACTTATATACAATATAAAGTAAACTAGTCATATCAGCTTACATATAACATACAGTTAACTATTCATATAACTTACATATAATATACAGTAAACTATTCACATAAGCTTACATATAACATACAGTAAATTAGTCACATCAACTTACATATAGCATACAGCAAACTAATCACATAAGCTTACATATAAAATACAGTAAACTAGTCACATAAGCTTATAGTACACTAGTCAGATCAGCTTACATATAATATACAGTAAACTAGTCACATAAGCTTACATAAAACACACATTTAACTAGTCATATAAGCTTACTTATAACACACAGTAAACTAGTCACATTAGCTTACATAAAACACACAGTAAACTAGTCACATAAGCTTACATATAACATACAGTAAAGTCGTTGCATCAGCTTACATATAACATACAGTAAACTAGTCACATAAGCTTACATATAACACACAGTAAACTAGTCGCATTAGCTTACATATAACACACAGTAAACTAGTCGCATAAGCTTACATAAAACACACAGTAAACTAGTCACATAAGCTATATAATCATGCAAGTAATTTGTCGACTAAGCTTACATGTAAAATACTAGTTAGACTTATAAATATGAAACACCAAGTTTAATCTGGTAACAGAAGAATCACATTCTGTATCAATCATACAAAATGTAAGATTTACATATTACATCCCAATCCCATAACGAATTATAGTGTAACAATTCAAATGATGTTTACTGTCGCTTTCAACAGTTGTTTAGTCATATACGGTGTCTACTTGAGACAGTATTCTAAGCGATACCACACGGTGTATCATACAGACACATGGTAGAATACCCCACTAAGTCGCAGTATTCGAACACTGGGTCGACCAGTCCTAGAACTACCCTTTAAATATTGAGAGACAAACGGGGAAGCTTCTAGTACCATTTATTCAAGTCTTTGGTATGATCCGGCCAGGGATCGAACCCACAACAGTTTGTATGCGAGGCGGACGCTCTACCTTAAAACCACCGCTACAGTTTAACTGATGCAAGAATCACGTTACTATAACAAAAACATGTGTAAGAATTTAACAGATGTAAGAATCACACAACTGCAACAAATAGATGAATGTGTAAGAATTCCACTGATGTCAAACTGTTACAAATATAATGAATTATTTAATTATGGAAAATAATTATACTTACAAAGGACAGCAATCTATACAAGGGTAAAGTTTATTTGTTGGCTTCCTGTTTTAACCATTAACTTGTGTTATGTTTTTAATAAAATGATAATTTTTGATAAAAAATGTTTAAATTGAAATATATTCATTAACAACTTAAAACTTACTGAATTTTAAAAGTGAAATTCGATTTTTAATATTAAGTTTACAAGTAAATATTTGAAATTGATATGTGGATTGTTTATTTGTTTATTTGGGTTTTAACAATATTCCAGTTATATAACGGCGGTCAGCTCAACCAATCATCGTTTCTCGCCCCGGCAGGCAGTTTAACCACCAGTACAAGACACACCTTATCTCTGCAAGTCACAGACTACTTTCCCACATATTCAGAGGTGGAATATTCATGACCGTGGATAAAAGTTTAACGTCAGTCTATAAAGAGACTGTGACTGGGCGGGGATTCGAACTCATTAACCTCGGATTGGCAGTCAGACACGTTACAGACTGAGCTAGCCGAGCAGCCCGGCAACATAATAGAAAAATATAATCTGATTATAAATATGATAAATAAAGAAAATCAAAGTTACAAAAAAATAATCAATACAAATTATTGAAATAAAATAAAAATTCTAAGATAAAATTGAATATTGAATTGAATTCCTGAAGATACACACACCCTTGTTATTATAATATACACTGCTTTTATAACTAAATTATCAAAACTATCAAAATACTTTTGTATAAATAAATTCATTATGTTACTATTTGAATTATATAATTCTACATTTTCATGTATATAATGCTATGTCTTTATGTAATGTATGTCATGCATGTTGTTTCATTCATATGACGTACATACACGTTTTTGTAATTCTATTTTAAGATAAGGTTTTGTCACTGAAACTTGACCCTACATGTCTAATGTGTTTTGTCATTTACACCAAATCAAAAACATTGATGCTGCTGCTGTAGTAATTTGTAACAATCATTCTAGATGTTGACCTGTCATAGCACACAGATAGAGGACGTGAAATACCATCTGACTGTTTTGCTATCACGCCAATTTTATCTCCGCTCGGTCCAATCTGTACAACATTGTTAGAAATGCCACCACATACAAACACGTTACCACACCCGTCAGTACATACACCGCATGCACCAGACAACTCGGGGTCACAAAACCGCCAGAGTACTCCCCCATTCCTGTCAAGAACAATCACACCTTTGTCACGATCGGCAACATAAATCTTGCTGCCGTCATCACTCGCTGTAATATGTCTGGTACTAGAGAAAATATCTGCTCCTGATTGACCCTTACATATTATTCTTAGCAGTGTCCCGGATGTGTCATGTACATAGACGTTGTTACGCTCATCTGATACGAACATCTCCCCATTACTGACAGCAATCCCGACACAAGGATGACTCATCTTTATTGATCGAGTTGGCGCCATCTTACTTCCCAAAGATACCAGCTGTATGGTGTGGTTGGCCAATGCTACACCAGCTTCGTGTGGACTTATCTCACATACTCCTATAGGACAGTCAGGCATATCACACTTGTCTATCACTTTGTAGGTGGAACTGTCCAGTCTCGCTAGTATCCTCATGCCGAAGTATGTCAGTAGTAAAGTACCGTCTGTCAGTATACAGAAACCATATATACCAACATACCTTGTACCCATGTTATACTCGTGACGTCCTGTTACTTTATACAGCGCACTGTGCTGCTGAACCTGAACCGATCTAGAACTTGTTTTCTCAGTGATGTTTCCCAGTGATTTAAGTCCACCCAACAGGTTCATGATACTTTCATCTTTCTGAAATTCAATACAAACATTTTGATTTTTAGTTATCTCGTTACTGATTTTTTTCGACTCAATAATTTTTTTTTGACATTTTTTCAAGCATACAAACTGTTGGGATCGATTTTTCACTGCCGACTGCAGTTGCTGTTGACACGCTTCCATCTCTTTCACGATGCCATTCATAGACTCAATTTCAGATTTTATTTTACATTGAATATTCTCCTGCTTTGATTGGAACGTTTCTCTTGTTATCTTCTCCAGTTCATCTAATCTGCTATTGATCTTCAATCTAAAGTCGTTAATCGTGTCCAAGGTGGCAGATGTTTGGTTATTAATGTCATTCAAATCAGCCTGTCGTGCTTCTGACATACAACTTAATTTGTTATTGGCTTTCTTCCAATCTTCTTGTAATTGTTTCATCTCATCATCTCGAAGAATGTTCTCGATTTCCTCAGGTATGTATAACAAATCTTTGCATGATCTGTTAGGATAACCAATGAGTATTAATCCACATGCATTTCAACTGATTTTATACTTTTTCTTAATTGTTTGCCTATGGGGGCAAGATGCTACAATTTATATCATAGCTTTAATATTACAACATACAAAAAAACATTTATAAGGTGTCGCTATACTTTTAAATACCTTTTTTGATCCTTGTATTTAAACTGGTAATGTCACATATTTGAACAAGGGATATCAAATATTCAATAGGTGATGTCACATTTTCGAGTAAATTATATCATGTATCAAAGTTGGAGATATCACATATTCAAGTTGATGATATCATATATTAGAGTTTGCAATATCACGTATTGAAGTTAATGATATCACATATTCGAAGTGGTGATATCGCGTATTAAAGTTTGTGATATCACCACAAAAATTTGAGGTATCATGTATTAAAGTTGGTGATATCACGTATTCAAGTTGATGATACCATATAGTATAGTTTGTGATATCACGAATTGAAGTTGGTGATATCACGTATTCGAAGTGGTGATATCGCGTATTAAAATTGGTGGTATCATGCACTTAACTTTGTGATATCACATATACGAGTTAGTGGTATCACGTACAAAAATTTGAGGTATCATGTATTAAAGTTAGTGATATCACGTATTCAAGTTGATGATATCATATATTAGAGTTTGTGATATCACGTATTGAAGTTGGTGATATCACGTATTCAAGTTGATGATATCATATATTAGAGTTTGTGATATCACATATTGAAGTTGGTAATATCACATATTCGAAGTGGTGATATCACGTAATAAAGTTGGTGGTATCATGTACTAAACTTGGTGATATCACATATACAAGTTGGTGATATCATGTGTTAAAGTTGGTGGTATCACGTATTAAAGTTGGAGGTATCATAATATATCAAACTTGGTGATATAAAATATTCAAGTTGATGATATAATAGAGTTGCGATATCACGTATTGAAGTTGGTAATATCACATATTCGAGGTGAAGATTTCACGTATTAAAGTTGGTAATATCACATATACGAGTTGGTGACTTAACGCATTCGAATTGGTGATATCACGTATTCAAATTGGTAATATCACGTATTAAAATTTGTGGTATAACGTATTAAAGTTGGAAATATCATGTATCAAAGTTTGCGATATCACATATTCGAGCTGGTGATATCACGTATACATACTGTTGATATCACGAATTAAAGTTGATGATATCACATATTAAAGTTTGGGATATCACATATTCGACTCGATACATTCACGTATTAAAGTTGGTGATATCACATAATCGAGTTGGTGATATCATGTATTAAAATTGAAGATATTATGTATTCGAGTTTATGGTATTTTGAATACATTGTATGTTATATCTGTATGATGATTTCGGGTTCGAAAAGAAGGGCCTTATGATCCTTTTTAAACCCACTGTGATGTGGTAAACTTAAAACACTGTACATCTATTGTTTTCATAACTTTTCCTATAGTCTGGTGACAGATTTCATATACATTTAGTCAGTTACAACTATTTTAAACGTAAGACATTTTGTACATTCATAACTGATATGGAGTCTCCCAATCCCAATGGTGGTCTTGTTTGATTTTGAATACATCCACAGATTAAGCATCAACAACATGTGGCGATAACAGATTTATGACTATGTGCGAAAATTTATTTAATGTGACGGTAGTTTGACATAGTGGTTGTTCTAATCCTCGTACAGATGTTTCCGAGTAAGTAAAGAATTAATCAAATTCACAGTCATCATAAGACTTTCGAATGAGTGATGTGTGCATCACAAAATATTAACACAGCATAAAAAGGCAAAAAAATATAAATACTCGTCAATTATTACTTTTCTGACCAATAACATTTATGTAAATATTACGATGCTTATCATTTGATTTGACAAAGTAGTATTAGTAGTAGTAGTAGTAATAGTAGTAGTAGTAGTAGTAGTAGTAGTAGTAAAAGTAGTAGTAGTAGTAGCAGTAGTAGTAGTAGAATTAGTAGAGTAGTAGTAGTAGTAGTAGTAGTAATAATATTAGTAGAGTAGTAGTAGCAGTAGTAGTAGTGGCTGTAGCTGTAGCAGTAGTAGTAGTAGTTGTAGCAGTAGCAGTAGTAGTAGTACAAGTAGTAGTAGTAGTAGTAGTAATGGTAGACTAGTAGTAATAGAAGTAGTAGTAGCTGTAGTTTTAGAAGTAGTAGTAGTAGTAGTATAGTAGTAGTAGTATTAGTAGTATTAGTAGAGTAGTAGAAGTAGTAGTAGCTGTAGTAGTAGTAGAAGTAGTAGTAGTAGTAGTCGTAGTAGAGTAGTTGTAGTAGTAGTAGTAATAGTATTAGTAGAGTAGTAGTAGTAGTAGTAGTAGTAGTAGTAGTAATAGTAGTTGTAGTAGTAGAAGTAGTAGTAGTAATATTAGTAGAGTAGTAGTAGCAGTAGAAGTAGAGTAGTAGTAGAGTAGTGGTAGTAGTAGTAGTAGAAAGTAGCAGTAGAGAAGTAGTAGAGTAGTAGTTGTAGTATTAGTAGAGTAGTAGTATTAGTAGTATTAGTAGAGTAGTAGTAGAGTAGTAGTGGTAGTAGTAGTAGAGTATAAGTATAAGTAGTAGTAGTAGTAGTAGTAGAGTATTAGTAGTAGTAATAGTAGTAGTAGTAGTAGCAGCAGCAAAAGCAGTTACAGTGGCAGTAGCAGTAGAGTTATAGTAGTTGTAATAGTAGAGTAGTAGTAGTAGTAGTAGAGTAGTAGTAGTAGTAGTAGAGTAGTTGTAGTAGTAGTAGTAGGAGAAGGAGTAGTAGAGTAGTATTAGTAGTAGTAATGTAGAAGTAAAGTAGTAGTAGTAGTAGGAGTAGTAGAGTAGTAGTAGTAGTAGTAGTAGCAGCAGTAGTAGTAGTAGTAGTAGTAGTAGTAGTAGTAGTAGTAGTAGTAGTAGTAGCAGTAGTAGTAGAGTAATAGGAGGAGTAGTAGAGTAGTATTAGTAGTTGTAAAGTAGTAATAAAGTAGTAGTAGTAGTAGGAGTAGTAGAGTAGTAGTAGTAGTAGAAGTAGTAGTAGAAGTAGTAGAAGTAGTAGTAGTAGTAACAGTAGAGTAGTAGTAGAGTAGTAGTAGTAGTAGTTGTAGTAGTAGTAAAGTAGTAGTAGTAGTAGTAGTAGTAGAGTAGTAGTAGTTGCAGTAGTAGTAGTAGTAGTAGTAGTAGAGTAGTAGCAGTAGTTGCAGTAGTAGTAGTAGTAGAGTAGTAGTAGAGTAGTAGTAATAGTACTAGTAGTAGTAGTAGTAGTAGTAGTAGTAGAGTAGTAGTAGTAGTAGGAGTAGTAGAGTAGTAGTCGTAGTAGTAGTAGTAGTAGTAGTAGTAGTAGTAGCAGTAGTAGTAGAGTAGAGTAGTAGTAGTAGTAGTAGGAGGAGGAGGAGGAGGAGGAGTAGTAGAGTAGTAGTAGTAGTAGTAGAGTAGTAGAGTAGTAGCAGTAGTAGTAGTAGTAGTAGTAGCAGTAGAGTAGTAGTAGAGTAGTAGTAGTAGTAGTAGTAGTTGAGTAGTAGAGTAGTAGTAGCAGTAGTAGTATTAGTAATAGTAGTAGCAGTAGAGAAGTATTAGAGTAGTAGTAGTAGTAGTAGAGTAGTAGTAGAGAAGAAGTAGAAGTAGTAGCAGTAGAGTAGTTGTAGAGTAGTAGTAGTAGTAGTAGAGTAGTAGAGAAGTAGTAGTAGTAAAGTTGTAGTAGTAGTAGTAGAAGTTGTAGAGTAGTAGAGAAGTAGTAGTAGTAGTAGTAGTAGGAGGAGGAGGAGTAGTAGAGTAGTAGAGTAGTATTAGAGCAATAGAGTAGAGTAAAGTAGTAGTACTATAAGTAGTAGAAGTGGTACAGTAGTATTAGTAGTAGTAGTAGTAGTAGTAGTAGTAGAAGTAGTAGTAGTAGTAGTAGTAGTAGAGTAGTAGTCGTAGTAGAGTAGTAGTAGTAGTAGAATTGTAGTAGTAGAGTAGTAGTAGTAGTAGAGTAGTAGTAGAGTAGTAGTAGTAGTAGTAGTAGTAGCAGTAGAGTAGTAGTAGAGTAGTAGTAGTAGTAGTAGTAGAGTAGTAGTAATAGTATTAGTAGTAGTAGAGTAGTAGTTATAGTAGTAGTAGTAGAGTAGAAGAGTAGTAGTAGCAGTAGCAACAGTAGTAGTAGTAGTAGTAGTAGTAGTAGTATAGTAGTAGTAATAGTAGTAGTAGCAGTAGCAGTAGCAGTAGTAGCAGTAGCAGTAGTAGTAGTAGTAGTAGTAGTTGTAGTAGAGTAGTAGTAGCTGTAGTAGTAGTAGTAGTAGTAGTAGTAGTAGTAGTAGTAGTAGTATTAGTAGAGTAGTATTAGCAGTAGTGGTAGTAGTAGTAGTAGCAGTAACATATACTCATACTAAAAATCAATGACAATTAATTATTTATGGTTCTGATGTCTAATATTTACTTTTGTTTTCGGGGTAAACAGTGATCTAGCGATTGTCGACGATTGTCTTTTGTACTTTCTGTTTTAAGATGAAACATGCTTTTATTAAACACTTCTTACAGAGACATACGACATATATATAATACATTAACATCAGATTTTTTTCGATCTGAAATTCAAGATGGCCGTCGTTACTAAAAATAGTCCAAAACTTAAAAAATCTTCTTCTCATGAACGGCCCAACAGATTTCAAAATGTTTATGTAGTAATGATAAGCAACTATAGATGTGTTAGATTTGTTCAAATGGTGTCCCTGGGATTAAAAATGACCCCACCCGAGGGTTAAATTAAGGGACACATGTCATTATAATAAATATTTATTTATTTTTTTTAAATGGAAATGATTTTTCCTATATCTTCACAGAAGCATTGTTTGGTGAAGGAGGTTCAGTTTTGTAAAAATAACCGCAAAAGCGTTAGAATTGGGAATTACAAAAATCGTTTTCTTAAGAACCGCTATGTCAGATTTTTCATATTTGGCATGAATTATCCTAAATTTGATAGGGTCACTGTAAAGGGACTTAGAATTTTACAAAGGAATACTATGGGAAAACAGAATATTATCTTTTTTTCATCTATTTAGGCAAAATTATTATTCAATTTGAGTTCTGAAGTATTTTCTAGTCATAGGAATTAAGATTCGGTTTAATTAGCAGAATTAATTTTCCATAAGGGACCAAGGTGGGTCAAATAAGGGTTAAAATAGAAAAATTTCAAAAATTTCCTTTTCAACAACCGGTCAGTAAAATTTATTCATATTTGATATGGATTATCCCAATAAGTATGGGTTTAAAGTTTGTACAAATCAAGGGTCTTGCATTTATAGGGCCCTGTAAGGGGACTTTGAGTTTTATGTAGGAATACTTTTGGAAAACGGAAAATTCTCTATTTAATACTTTTTTATTCACTTTGAGTTTTTTAGTCATAAAACAATATGATTTTGCTCGATACGAAGGATTGACTTTCCACAAGAGGTCACAAAATGATTAAAACTGAACATTGTCATGAATCTTATTTTCAACAACCGGTCAGTCAAATTTGTTCATATTTGATATAAATTATTTCTATGATTAAGAAATTTAAGTGTGTACAAATCAAGAGACACTGGGATGTATACAGGCCCTGTAAGGTCTAAAGCAATATCTAGTAGCTGTTAAATAAGGAGGATTGAATTTCCATCAGAGGCCAGGGTGTGGATGGGACAATAGGGTTACAATTGGGAATTTTCACAAATTTCCTCTCAATAACCTTTCAGTCAAACTAGCTCATATTTGATATAAATTATCCTTACATCAGCACAAATTGAATATTCTGCATATCAAGGGGCTGGGATATATCGGGGCCATGTAATGTGACTTTACATAGGAATATTACATGGGAAACTTTTTTTTTCCATTTTGCATCTATGTGTACAAAAAAAATCTTTTTAAAATTTGAAAAATTTCTGCTCATAACAAATCGCTAAGAGTGGGTGATTGAAGTTCTGACAAAATAAAGGGCTAGGCTGTATCAGGGCTATACAGGGGACTATATTTTTACAGTTGAATGGTATGGGCATTGTTCAGTATAGGTGTGGTGGGGTATTTATCCATTAGTTGTTAAGACGAGCCCCTAATGAGGGTAAATATTGTGGAATTTCAAAAAAGTGCTACGGCCACTATGAGTCAGTAGAGCGTCCTCGGGCTCTCTTGGGCCTCTTGTTTGTAAGATATTTTAGAGAAAAATAATATGTATACAATTAGCAAAGCTGAAATAGAGGGATTAAAAAAAACGTTCTTCTCACTGTTTATAATAACACAGCAGTGAGATATAAAACAATACCACAATACATTTGATCGACCCCAAATAGAATCCAGGTATTTCTGCTGAATAACTATCACTAATATTATTGTAATTCGGGATAGATTTATTGTGTTAAAAAAGATGGCATATTTCGCTATTATTACTTGGAACATTACAATTGTATAACCTTTCACATTAATTTGGTTGTACTAAGATTGACTTCTTGAAAGTGTAAACATGCACAGAACCAACGTTGCGGTATGACCTTTACAATAACAATGCAGGTCTGACGTAGTTCGCGGGTATCCCTCAAAATTTAAAAGGGAAATAATTTACTTGGTTTCGGCAATAAAAATATTATCTCCTTTGCCAAAATGGTGGCAATTTCTAAAATCTGATTATGTTTCTGCAGAGATTTCGCGATAGACATCGATTTGTATAATGTCAGCGTTAGGTTCCGGTAATTTCATGAATTTACTAAAGTTGTTGCTACAGCTACGACTGTTACTAATACGATGACGTTGTTGCTGCCACTGCTGTTATTATTTGTATTGTTATTACTACTACTACTTTTACCACTACTGCTACCACTATTACTACTACTACTACAACTACCATTACTACTTCTTCTACTACTACTACTACTATTACTTATACTACTAATGCTTTTGTTGCTGCTGCTGCTGCTACTATGAGACATGATTGTAATTAGGAAAAACAATTAAAAAGCAACAGAAAATAAAAACAGCATAATTTTGCTAAGTATACTGATTATAGTATCCACTGTTTTGTCGTGAAAATAGAATGTACAGGTTGGCCCATGTTAAATACTGCGACATTTCCCGATGTGCTATAATTTCGAAATGTACACTAGCCGATCTATACACACTGTATTCTCTTCTTTTCAAAACTAATTTAAAAGATATTTTTCCCGATAAAACAAACCAGTTGTGTGTTTACACACAATTACGCCGTGTGGTATACAAACATCGAATATTAATAGTAGGGACAAGTGAAATAATTTAATATCGAAAAATCAACTTTTGTAATACAATAAAAGGAAAGGGGATTTGTTTATTTCTTTTTATTACCGAAAAAAAATATATATTGACCAAATATATGTCGCTGCTGTGGATTGAACCCGGATTCATGCAAAGTAGGCGAATTGCGCATCCATTTAGCGTTAGCACTACTGGTATATTTATTTTTAATGAATCAAATTGAAACGATATGTTTTGATTGCTTATTAATGAAATCCGTTAAAAAAAAAAAGAGAATATTTTAACATAAATGTTTAATATTGGCTTAATGTCATTACACATGGGTTTGATAGGATTAAACCATTAAAACACATGCCTTCTCGGATATTCATTCTGAATTATATTAAACAGTTTGAAAATAAAATAATCCAATAATAGCAACCAACTGACACATCTATAATGAAAACAACATCATTTGACAAACGTATTAGTTTGTTCTGCTTAAGAATTTTTTTTCAATCCTTGAACGTTTAGCTTTTGTGGACACGGCGATTTTGCGCATACACCGGGGTGGGTGGGGATTGCTACACACACAACTAAACACCGTAAAAAAACGCCAGTTCCGCCACCAACACGCCCATGACTACTACTGTTTCTGATGTTGTTATTTCTTTTATTTTTACTTCTTCTATAACACTGTACTACCACTTCTCAATTTCTATTGCTACTGCTGCTACTACTTATTACTGGTAAAGAGATAACAGCTACTGCACCTACTGCTCTTCTACTACTGCTACTGCTCCTCCTGCTGCTGCTGCTGCTACTGCTTCTTCTACTGCTTCTGCTGCTACTACTGCTACAACAACTGCTACTGCTACTGCTACTGCTACTACTACTTCTGCTTCTGCTTCTGCTTCTGCTACTGCTACTGCTTCTGCTACTGCTTCTGCTACGGCTACTCTAATGCTTCTGCTGCTTCTACGGCTGCTGTTATTGCTACTACTTCTGCTGCTGCTGCTACTGCTACTACTTCTGCTGCTTCTGCGACTGCTACTACTGCTATTACTACCACTACTACAGCTACTTTTGCTACTACTACAACTACTAATACTAATACTACTGCTACTTCTGTTACTACTGCTACTACTACTACTTCTACTACTACTACTACTACTACTACTACTACTACTACTACTACTTCTACTACTATTACTATTACTACTACTTCTACTAATACTACAACTACTACTGTTTCTTCTACTACAAACACTACCACTACTACTACCACTACCACTACTACCACTACTTCTACTACTACTACTACTACAGTGACTGTACAAATATTAGCTACTGCTTCTGCTTTTGCTGTTCAACGACTACTGCTACTGCTTCTGCTGCTGCAACTGCTACTGCTGCTGCTCCTATTACTTCTGCTGCTACCGCTACCGCTTTTTCTACTACTAGTACTACTAATACTACTACTACTTCTACTGCTGCTGCTGATACTTCTGCTCCTACTGCTACTAATGCTACTACTAATATTAATACTACTGCTACTACTGCTACTACTAATAATACTACTGCTACTACTTCTACTACTATTTTCCGTATCCGATGGCGTAGGTAGCAACATTGGATCTTGTCTTGGTTTGGGAAATCGTGAAACAATTCTAAGATTGAGTTTCCGAGGGCATACTTATATCATACAATGTTTATCTATCGTTCTGTATGGAACCAAAGCCCTTTAATATTTCATCTGCAGGATCGGATGATACAAGCTATACATGTTTTAGATTAGTTTGCTAAATGACGAACTCTGCTATTAGATAATCGGTTTCCTTAGTCAACTGGACGACTCTATTTGCTACGCATTTCGTAAGTAGTCACTGGAGTGAATATTGTTAGCATACTTTTATATGTTTTATATGCTAATATAAATGACAATGTATTGGTTAATTATAAATCAGCTAACAAAAACATAGTGGTTGTTATGTTAGTTTGATTATTGTTTAAACTTGGAAGAAATAATGATAGATCCTGATGTGTTTGGTTAACTGAAGTATGATTCACTCGAATACAACTGGAACAAGAACATTGGTATATATTACTCGAGTACAATGTAATGTGACTTTTTTATGTCGCAACTGATGCTTTTTCGACGATGGTTTTACAAGGCAGGCATAATCTTACCAGTATGCATCAACGCATTTCAGCCATACAATCTGGTGTGATATATTCCTGTAGACTTTGATGTTTTGCATCTATCGAGTTGTTTTTATTACTCACTGTATTTAACAAGTTTTTATCTGTTATCACCTAACACAACTTATTGCCATCATACTTCATAAACATATCCAATGTTATGTTTATACTGGCGAAACGTAATAAAGGGGATGAGTGGGCTATAAACCTATCAATATATCATACAAATATACTTTATCT
Organism: Panopea generosa; assembly: GCA_029582155.1. Lineage (NCBI taxonomy): Eukaryota > Metazoa > Mollusca > Bivalvia > Adapedonta > Hiatellidae > Panopea > Panopea generosa. The sequence continues at coordinate 34,771,298 of CM055896.1, forward strand.
ATACAATCAACAGTTTTATAGTTAACAATAATCGAACGCCATTCTAGCTAATAAGCTTATAGCTATATAAACCATATATATCTTAATATCGCCACCCTGGGTATGTTTATAGGTTACAGGGTATGTACACATTTACACCTGAACTGAATATATACACCACCATTTCAGTCATACAATGACCTTACCTGATATGCCCTGCACCTTACAGCGGAGTATTCGACAATATATGTGAATATTGTGGCCAGTGCAATATATCATATTTGTAAAGTCTATTAATATAGAGTTATCTCTATTGAAACTCTTGTATGTGAAGATAAGAAAAATAAAGTACTTCCGGTCTGGCCAAGCATGGAGTTTTGTTTGTTATTTTACATGGTGTCAGAAAATCTAGGATCATCGAAAGAAATACAGTAAAAAACGGGGAAATATTACAGGATTTGATAGATAAGTAACCATGGCTGACAAAGGAATCAAGACTTTACCAGAATTTAACCCCGCCGACCAAAATATATGTGCGCAAGAATGGCAATTTTCCAAGCGAGATTTCTTGGTGCATCTTGATGCTTTAGGATTGGATGACAAACCAGGAAAACGAAAGGAAGGCATGTTGCTTACCAACATGGGACGTGATGCTATTAAGATTTACGATTCATTTACGTGGGCAGAAGCTGCAGTCGAAAATGAGGAACATGGCATAGTAGGGCACCATGGCGAAGACCGGCACTGTATTTTAGAAATTTTGACAGGCATTTTGGTGTGCACAATGACCGTAATATCAAACGACAAGAGTTTTTAAATACAAAGCGAGGTAAGAGCACTATCATGGATTATATTTCTGAATTGAAACGCAAAGCAGACCATTGTGAATATGGAGACCAGAGAAAAGGACTTATATGCGATATGAATATTAATGGTGTTGATGATAGGAAGTGTTCTGAAAAACTCATGGAAATACAGGCAGCTGAATTAACTCTTGATCAAGTTATTCAAACATGGCGACAAGTTGAACTTACTGGTGCACATTTGAAAACACTTGATGCTGAAAACCCGAGCGTGAATTATACGCGTCATTCACATCAACCGAGAAATAACACGAGGAATGGACAACCGACAGCAGGTTACCAAGGCAACTACAAATACTGTAACAGGTGTTGTAAACATATTGCATTGCAAAAGTGTCCAGCTTTCGATAAATTTTGCGACAATTGTGGACAAAAGGGACATTTCAAATCGTCGAACCTATGCAGGGGCCGTCAAAGCCATAGTTCATCGTATAGAAGCACAGGAAGAGGACGCGGTCGGTTTAGAAATAAAAGACACCCTCAAGTGCAATATGTAGAGGATAATTCGTGTGAAAGTAACAATTTTTCGCAATTGTTTAACCAATGTACAGTGCAAGATGTGTTTACAGCAGAGACTAATGGCATAATCGGCAAAGACAGTGATTGGAAAGTGTTACTTGACGTGAGAGGACAGAAAGTATTACTCGAAATTGATAGTGGGGTGAAATGTAATGTAATGTCACGCGTCACAGCAGAAAAAATTCAAGTCAATTACAAACATCAACAAGAGTGATGTAGTTTTAAGTGGAGTGAGCGGTAGACAACTTAAGGCATTAGGCAAGATAAATATACCGTGCAGATATATAAAGAAATGGAAAGAATTTTAGAATTCCAGGTAATTGACACTGAGAAATAAACTTATTACGCAGGCATGATAGTCTGGATTTTGACCTAATTGCAAGAGATAACAATGTTCACTTAGCTACAGAAGAAATCCTCTAAGATACAGTGATGTCATAGGAGAGGAAATCGGATATCTCCCTGGAGAGTACGAAATTAAAATGGACGAACCAGTTGAGCCAGTTATCCATTCGCCGAAAACCAGTACCTGTTGTAATTTGAGGAAGAAAAATGGCCGTGTGCGGATATGCATAGACCCTACTGACCTCCATAAAGCAGTTTTGAGAGAACATTATCCAATGAACAGCATTGAAGATATTGTAACAAGGTTGCATGGCAGCAAGTTTTTCTCAACCCTAGATGCCAACATGGGGTACTACCAGATTAAACTAACAGAGAAAAGTTCGATATTAACCACATTCAATACACCATTTGGGCGATATAGATATTTACGCATGCCCATGGGATTAAAGTGAGAGATGGAAACGCATTTTGGTAGCATGAGTGGTGTTGAAATTGTAGTTGATGACATATTAGTGAATGGTCAAACATTAGTAGAACATAACAATAGGCTTAAAAGAGTGTTTGAAAAGGCAACTTTAAACTGAACAAAGCCAAGTGAGTGCTAATTAAACCAGAGTTAGATTACGTTGGACTTAGGCTAACTGGAGAGGGGCTGAAACCAACAAAAGAGAGAATCAAGGCTATAGTAGAAATGAAAGACCCAGAGAATCATAGTGAATTAGAGACGGTATTAGGCATGTTAGCATACGTAGCGAAGTTTATACCTCGTTTAAGCGAATTGAGCGCGCCGTTAAGAGAACTAAAATCACAAGAAAAATGGAACTGGAACCCAGAGAACAAAAAGCATTTGAAAATGTGAAAGCAGCACTTATATCAACAGATGTGCTGTAATACTTTGATGTAACAAAACCAGTTACAGTGGACGCATTGTTACAAAATAGTAAGGTTGTTGTGGCCTAATTTAGTAGTGTCAGCTAGTACGTGTCCATTGTAGGGATATAGGCTATATTTAGGTCAGGTAGCGTGGAATTGTTAAAACGTATTGATAGATCGACAGGAGCAACGTTTTTAAGATATTTTTACATGTTCATTCTTTGGCTAAAGAATAAATCATTTTGAAGTTTAGTTCATCAAATTCCATTAAGTATTAAGAAAGTTAGAAAAATTAAACGGGTTTATTTGTCATGTTTACATTGGCCTTATAGCGTAAAATCCGCATCGTACAATACCTGCGAATTGTTGTTTCATGATTTACACGAAATTCACTAAGGTATGTGGACGATTTTGCTATAAATGTTGACTCTGTTAGGAATGCAATTTCCAGTCAGCAGAATCATCTTTAGGTGTGGTTGTGACGAGAAAGATTGAGCATGTTACTGTTCCAGTACATAACGGCATATGGTCATGTGAATTTTATATTATGTTGTATTTAAATGTCTGATATATATATTTTGACATAGTCATATCTAAGTAAAGTTGTATCAATTGTTCATATCCAGGCCGACGTAATGTAGGTAATTTAATACACATCGACGGTATTGAGAAGCGTTTTGTTAGAATATAGGCTGAGGAATCTGAGAACGTATTTTGAGCTGTTGATATTGTGTTTACGATGATGTATTGAGATTCACCATGTTAGAATTGATTGATATGTGTAATTAAATTTTGTTGATGCTTATTCTGATAATCACAAAGTGAATAGATACTTAATTGGTCTGTAATTGTTAATATTATAATGAGGAGTTATGTAGAGATATAATTGCTATGTTGAGATTGGCGGAGGGTCGTATATGAAATGTTGTTTAAACTGCCATGAAACTGCAGATAGTAAGAGTTGAATGAAATGTAATCATATATTGATAAATCTACCATGAAACTGTTAGATGGTAAAAATTGAATGAACTGTTATAATATGTTGATAAATCTACCATGTGACTATAAGATAGTTAGAAATGAATGCACTGTTATCATATAATGATAAAAATACCATGATATTGATAGATGGTAAGTAATAGACGCCATGTCATTACATATTTGAGTAACTAATAAATCTGAGTTTATATATATATATTGTAGCTGTTTTTAGACGTAAGCGAGAAATGTGTCCGCTTCGTCAATAACTACGAATAGACGTGACAGAAAGTCAGTTGGTGGCAGTACAGTCATAGGACAGCAACCCACATATTCGTCATATGGACTACTTGACGTTCCTGACGTCGGAATACGATCGCGGTACAGGGCAACGTAAAGCCATATACTCAGTATAGAGTCAAAGAGGAGACAACCCAGTTATATAGCCACCGCCGCTTGGGTCGAGTGATGCTAAATCTATGATATTCGGACGCGTAAAGTATATAGTGCATTTTATAAACTTTTGAATGTTAGAAACAATTTGGATCGCGATGTAGGTTACGTAACGTGTAGAAGTTAGAACTTTGTGAAAATAAAAGTGTTAATACCACCAAACGACTTTTTTTAAACCAGCTGTGTTTTGTTTTTTTGTTGAGTAATTATCTTTTATTTGTATATATTGTATACTTGTATATTCGTAATTTTATTCATGTAAAATTAAAATTGTAAAGTTTACTTTGTGTACGATTGTATTCTACCCTTGTGAGCTGTCGGCCCTTGGCCATTTTGCTACACGCATCCACAAAGGGTCTAGGGGCAGCCATATTACAGGAGAACAGAGTCATAGCTTATGCATCCAGGGCATTGACGCAAGCAGAACAGAGATATGCTCAAATAGAGAAGGAAATGTTGGCGGTCGTTTTCGGATGTCTACGATTCCACAAACTTATATATGGTAAAACAAATGTAACTATCGAATCAGATCACAAGCTTCTCGAGAGTATCTTAAAGAAGCCGATACATAAAGCGCCAATGCGAATTAAAAAACATGATACTGAAGCTAAACCGTACGAATTTAACCTGATTTACGTCAAAGGCAAGGAACTTGGTCTTGTAGACTGTTTGAGCAGATTACCAGTTGAAGAAGCTGGAGAGAACATTTTAGATGATGAAATGATGGTACTTAACGTGGAAACATTGTCTTGCAGTAATCACGACAAACTAGTAGAAGCTAGTAAACGAGATGTGACACTTCAAATACTGAAGCAAATGATTAGTCAGGGATGGCCTGATAAAAAGTGTGGCGTTCCACTCGAAATTATGCAGTATTGGGACTTTCGTGATGAATTATCAACATATAATGGTGTTATATATCGCGGTGAACGGACTGTTATTCCAAATAAGCTTAGGGCTTCCACGTTGAAAATCATTCACAGTTCTCACATGGGTATGTTAAATGCAAAAAGAGGGCACGTGAACTAGTTTATTGGCCTGGGTTAAACAAACAGATTGAGGATGTAGTAAGTCGATGTAGTGCTTGCCTTGTTCACCGGATTAAACCAACTAAGGAGCCAATGATGATTAAACCAATTCCACAATTACCATGGAGCAAAGTTGGCACTGACTTATTTGAGTTAGACAACAACCCTTACTTAATTATGGTAGATTATTATTCGAACCACATCGAGGTTGCACCACTGAACCGCGACACAGAAGCAGCAAACGTGATAAAGCACATAAAGGAGAACATTCTGCGATATGGAATTATGGATACATTGATAAGTGACAATGGTCCACAGTATAGTTGCGCTGAATTCAAAAGTTTCACTTCTAAGTATGGTCTTCGTCACCATTACATCAGCAGACAAATGGTCTAGCAGAAATAGGAGTGCAAACTGTCAAAAACTTAATAAAGAAGTGCGCATAAAGTGAAGACGATGTATACCTTAGTTTGCTTGATCTGAGGAATACACCTAGAGATACCGATACCGGATCTCCGACCCAGCGACTAATGGGCAGACGAGCGAAGACAGTTACACATTACAAATAAACTACGCAGGCCAGAGTCCATTACTCCAGAGAAAGTAACATCAAAGCTAATGGGTTACCGACATAAGCAAAAGCAGTTTTATGATGTTGGTACAAAAGTTCGCGATGAAATCAAAGAGGGCGACGCAGTTCTAATAAAGACTCCAAAAGGATGGAAACCAGCTGAGTTTGTAAAACCAGTAAACACTCCGAGATCATACATTGTAAAAGCAGGTGACAGTGGCAGATTGTATCGCAGGAAGGCGGAAATGCTGATGAAAACAAGAGAAGATGCACATAAAATAATCGCGAAAAACACCACAAACTAAATCTATCGCAATCGCTCTGCGAACAGTGAATAAACATAAAGCAGTTGCGAATACGCCAAAATCGTGTACACAAATTGATCCAAACCAGAAACCGAAAGATCTAAACGCGAGTGTTAATAAAAAACTGAATAGTGACAGTACTAATTTGATATCCACAGTACCTGAAGTAAGGAGATCACGATATGGAAGAGAAATACGCAAACCAAAACATTTATCAGAATATGTTCAATAAAATGACAATAATAAAATGTTTAAAGCACCAAAGCTGTTAAATGCGCGAAAGGGCATAATAATACCTGCATATTGCATTAAACCACATAGGCTTATAACACCTTATTTTCATAACGGTTGTATGTATGATTGTTTGAGGTATTCACATTTTTTTATTTCATTATTTCATTATCATATTGAAATGTGATGTTAATACAGTTAGTATTAGTAAATTTTATTTATTTTATTTTATTCTAGTCGGTACCATGCTTTACTTAAAGTAAGTATTATATTCTATATAATCTTTAATCTATAAGTGAACTCAGTTATTTAGTATTACTTAAATACTTCAAAAAATGTAATAGTTGTAATTTTCGCAAGTTGTTGTATTCAAACAAAAGAGGATGCAATATATCATATTTGTAAGTCAATTAATACAGAATTATCTCTATTGAAACTCTTGTATGTGAAGATAAGAAAAAAAGTACTTCCGGACTGGCCAAGCATGAAGTTTTGTTTGTTATTTTACAGCCTGACCCTTTGCCTTAAATTGTATTTGACTTATATGCATGATAAATATTGTAATATGTGTTTAAATGGCAATAAAATATGTTTCAACTTTAAACTATATGTGTACTAACAAACTTCATTGGAACAAAACTATCCGAGATTTGTATCGGGTAATGCTGTTAAAGAACTTCCATTTACATTTATGTTTTATTTTCAACTCGTACATACTGGCAAATTGGGAGAATTATTGATGAATCGCGGTTATTTTGGCATTTTGAGTGTTCAAGAATTAATGTTTTCCAACCTACGATAAATGTTAGATATTTGCACGCATTTCGACTTGTCACGGAAAAACGGTTGAAGGGAATTGATTTTTGTTTTCGGTTTCGGAAACAACAGCCATTCGTAGCGCTAACCAGCCCGGGTTCGTAGATAAATCTCTAAATTTGATCAGTGAAATAGCTGCTTGAAATGAGTTTCTTTGACCGTGACCAAGTGTCGAGTTTGAAACCTTGTCTATATATATAACCCTATAACCTATATGATGCCGTAACCTGTTTTCGAGCATCACCTGAAATCGACCACATTCCAGAACTACGAATATCACGCATGCGTATTTCAACTTCCTGTACAATTGGTAATATTTACAAATAGTATCCACGTGGTCATTGAATGCAATAAGATTATGCTTCCGATACACGTAAGAAAGTCATTTTATAATACAGACCTACACAAATGTATTTCTCCCTATGTCCACTTTTTTATTTTACATAAAACCTCGATAAAAGTTAGGTTTGTTTACGAATATCAATTTCAAACACGTCTGCTGAAAAGTGATGCAATACAGGTCAAAATTAGTGTTTTTATTTGGTTACTATGATAGTTTTAAAAAATAAAATAAGAAAATTTAAACAAGAGGGCCAAGATGGCCCTATATCGCTCACCTGACTAATCTTGAGTCACCAAACTTAAGTAGATTATATAATACATGTACACTCAAAATTCCAGAAAAAACGAGATGGGCAAGTAGTTAGAATTTTGATTTATTTTGAAGCTGTAACAGATGCGTAGAATAGTTCAAACTTGGTAGAGATTCACCTATGGTAAATGTTAGTGAAATTACACTGAAATCAGGCCAGTAGATTCTGACAAGAAGGCTTTTGAAGTTTTTTACTATAGCTGCCTATATAGTAAACTAGCACCTCATTGTGGCGGTCATGTTTTTTACCAAATCACAACGGTTTGACCAAACTTGGTAAAGGATCACCCAAGGAACATTTCTGCAAAATTGTTTTAAAATCGATCCAGTGGTTTCTGACAAGAAGATTTTTTAAGTTTTTACTATAGCTTATATAGTAAACAAACCCCAGCCCCTGGCCGCCATGTTTTTTGACGAATCACTACAGTTTGAATAAACTTGGTGAAGGGTCCTCCAAGGAACATTTCTGTAAAATTATTTTGAAATTGAACCAGTAGTTTCTAACAAGAAGATTTTTTAAGTTTTAACTTATTAAACTTGCCTCGCCCCCTGGCGGCCATATTTTTTGACGAATCAAGATGGCTTGAACAAACCTGGTTGAGGGTCAACCAATGATCATTTCTGTGAAACTATTTTAAAATCGAGCAAGCAGTTTCTGACAATAACATTTTTTAAATTTTTACTTTAGTTTATATAGTAAACTAACACCACCCCCTGGCCGACATGTTTTTTGAAGAATCAAGATGGCTTGAACAAACTTGGTAGAGGGTCACCCAAGGATTATTTCTGTGAAATTATTGAACAATCGAGCCAGTAGTTTCTCACAAGAAGATTTTTTAACATTTTACTATAGCTTTTATAGTAAACAAACCCCATCCCCTAGCGGCCATGTTTTTTGATGAATCAAGATGGCTTGAACAAACTTGGTAGAGGGTCACCCAAGGAACACTTCTGTGAATTTTTTTTAAAATCGAGCCAGTAGTTTCTGACAAGAAGATATTTTAAGTTTTTACTAATTAAACTTGCCCCGCCTCCTGACGGCCATGTTTTTTGACGAATCAAAATGGCTTGAACAAACTTTGTATAGGGTCACCCAAGGAACATTTCTGTGAAATTATTTTAAAATCGAGCCAGTAGTTTCTGACAAGAAGATTTTTGAGGTTTTTACTATAGCTGATAGAGTAAACTAACCCCACCCCCTGGCCGCCATGTTTTTTGACAAATCAAGATGGCTTGAACAAACTTGGTAGAGGGTTACCCAATGATCATTTCTGTGAAATTATTTTAAAATCGAGCCAGTAGTTTCCGACAAGAAGAATTTTTAAGTTTTTACTAATAAACTTGCCCCGCCCCCTGGGGGCCATGTTTTTCGACGAATCAAGATGGCTTGAACAAACTTGGTAAAGGGTCACCCAAGGATCATTTCTGTTAAGTTATTTTAAAACCGAGCCAGTAGTTTCTGACAAGAAGATTTTTTAAGTTTTTACTATAGCTTAATTATATAGTAAACTGTCAAGATGTTGGGTGAGTTTCTTGAACTAAAAACGGGATCTTCTGTAAGGCGACTGTGTCTTCACTGGATAAAGCTGTGAAACAGCTTTGCTTGAAACTATGTTAAACATTTTATTCAAACTATATAATATATAAATTTTCCTCAGGCTTTTTGCCTTATGATTAGTAAACTTCAAACAAAAATAAGAATAAAATGATTCTAATATTTAGAAATCATACAGACAAATGATCTCACCAATCAACTATATACAGTATAATGTTTCAAACCCTGTAGAGTTGAACTAACTGTTGTTCAACACTAGTTAAATAATGAGACCAGCTGTTCAGACAACGTGTCTGGACAGCATACGTTTGAGACTTGTTTCAAACTCAAACCAAAGCTTATGTCTGGAACACTTTTATCCAGCATAAAAGTACACCTATATGTTTGAAGACTGTTTCAAACCTTAGTCTTCAAACTAAACTAAAGCACATGAAACAAAGCCAAGTTTCAGCACGTAAATAAAGTTATTGTTTGAGAACGGTTTCAAACTAATAACAAAACTGTTTGCTTGGAGCAATGCTCAGTTCCAGTATAAATATACACTTATACGTTTGGAGACTGGTCCAAACCCAAGTCTTCGAACTAAGATAAAAATCCAGTTCCAGCACAAAACTAACCTGTTATGTTTAAGAAAGGTTTCAAACTAAAGCATCAGACTAAACTATTGTGCATGAAACAATCCCTAGTTCCAGCACAATAACGTTTCCTATAAGTTTAAAACACAAGCCTTCCCAAAGCCTATGGCTAGAAAGAATCTTTGTCGCAGTGCACTCTCCCCAAATCACAATTAAGCTGCTCCTCCGAGGTTTCAAGTATACTTTGACACTGACAATCTCAAGCAGACTTCTTGCAGTGAAAGAAACTAGCTAAAAATATGGTATTGCTTTATTATGAAGCAGTTAACCATCCCTGTCTGAACCATAGAAACTCTGACCTTTATATTAAGGAAAACACCTATTTTAAAAAGGTGTCCAATTCATGATTAATATTTCAATCATTAATTATAATTGTATCATTCGTCTTTTTATGATGAATTATCTTTTAAAACTTATATCTGGTATAATATTGTATAATAATAGCGAAAAAAAGTTTATATAAAGAGTTTATTACCTCTTCTTATAATAATTGCTATATACAGACATTTATGCTATAAAACAAGGACATTATTTTGACATAAAACTAACCCCATTCCCTGGCTGCCATATCTTTTGACGAATCAAGATGGCTTGAATAAACTTGGTAGAGAGTCACCCAAGGAACATTTCTGTGAAATTATTTTAAAATTGATCCTGTAGTTTCTCACAAGAAGATTTTTTAAGTTTTTACTATAGCTTATATAGTAAACTAAACCCACCCCCTGGCCGCCATGTTTTTTGACGAATCAAGATGGCTTGAACAAACTTGGTAGAGGGTCACCCAAGGAACATTTCTGTGAAATTATTTTAAAATCGAGCCAGTAGTTTCTCACAAGAAGATTTTAAAAGTTTTTTATTAATAAAACTTGCCCCGTCCCCTAGCGGCCATGTTTTTTGATGAATCAAAATGGCTTGAACAAACTTGGTAGAGGGTCACCCAAGGAATATTTCTTTGAAGTTATATCAAAATTGGCCTGGTGGTTTCAGAGGAGAAGTTATCATAATCTAAAAGATAACGACGGACGACGGACGACATACGACAGACAACGGCCGACAGACGACGGACGACCGACGACGGACACCTTATGCTGTTCAGTAAATTGATATTGTTGTGGAATAAACCCTTCGAAGAATATTTATTCCTGTGAAAAGTAAGCGTAGTTGTATCTGCTTGCATTTATTTGCACTTATGCAGCCGCATGTCAGTTTAGTTTGATACATTGAGTCATCCTGTCATGCGCTCGAAATCAGGTGCCGCCATTTTGTTGGACGTATATTGGGTCTCCGTGTTCTAACGTGAATTGAGAGGTCAATGAACATGTAATTGTTATCTTTTTGGTAGAAAAAAATTATTTGATAGTTGTTTAAACGTTATAAACAATCATTTGATGACAACATCATTCTTGCATTGAAATATTTAGCGGCGATTCTTAAGTAATCGAAAACCGGTAACACCCTCATACCCTATGCTTTTCATAGATATTCATATATATTTATAAAAAAACACATCACGTTTCTATTTATATGTTTAAAAGAAAAAGGAATAAAATATTGGGTGGGTGGTGTTTGGTGGGTGGGGTAAGATTTTTTTAAGAGGTTTGGTAAAATGAGTGGTCTAAACACCTATACTAGCGCCTGTGTGGCCAGACAGGCAATTAAAAATAGATAATATTACAATAATTTATTTTCCTGTGTTTCATAGTCATACAGACGTGACAGCCTATCTAATCATGATTTTGACAATACATGTCCACCAGTTTAGTAGGATGTGCACTGCACATCTCCGTCGGCAATGACACCAGCTTCTTGGATCCACCTGTCGGAAATTCTGACTGACTGAGCATTTTATGTCCGGATAATGCAGGAATGTCATCGTGACACTCGACACACGTTGAACAATAAAAGTCCTGGCACTCCACACAATACTGTGTAGCCTCTCTATTTCTGTTCTTTTTCACACAACGTGAACACGTAAAATCAAAGGATTCGTCCGAACCTTTCACTGTCCGCCTAAAACTACCACCCGTCGCCATAGCTGCCTCAATGCGAGTGCAGTTGCGTAGCACGTAACTTACTACATGACCTAGTTTTGTCACAACGAAAAAAGAAATAAAGATCAGTATAGGTCTCATGCACCATTGTCCAACACCACTGTTCTAAACATTCTGAATACGCTCGAACACCGTGTCTCACGTTCCTATGACAACATAAAATCGTCATTTCTGTAACAAAACAAAAATATGATAAATAACACATACATTTATTACAATTCTTAATTAGCAAAATGGGTGGGTGAGTACTTGTTTTTTTCCCGCATATCTGCTTGACTGAGCATCTTAGTTTAATCAATAACCGTGACCTCTATACAATAACTTCCAACCCGAAGATAAATATATATTACCGCGAATGCTCGCATAATAAGATTACCTCACACATACGCACTTAGAATGTCTTACCTTGAACAGTGTGACAACTGCCACGGATGTTTGCAAACTACTGTGCACCAGTAAGTGTTCTGATCTCTTTTAAGCAAAAACTAGAATCAGTACAAAGATTGTCAAGTGTGCAAACTTACTGTTTATGTTGTTTTAAATGTTTAAAAAAATGTTCATACAGAACTTGCATACAATTATTTGGAAGTTTAGTCTAGCACCAGTATTTTAATGATGACAACCACTGAACTGGTACGATTAACGTAATGATCCTTTCATAGAGCGTTTACCTACATCTATACAAAACGTCACTTCAATCACACTTGATTATTATTTAACGGTGTGCAAACGTCAGAAAAGAAAAGTATATAAAATATAGGAAAAGTATAAGTATATGTTGAGGAAATGAAAACAAGTGTACACTGACTGTTCTTTCGATTCTTGATCCCAAAGCAATCCAACATCTTTGGTAGAGATTAAATCTCACCCGGCATAGCTCCGTGAATTTATTAAGCTTACTTGTTGTGGTATGTATGCTCCTTAGAAAGAGAGAGCGTTTAACCTCTTCTTGGATGCTGGGCCCGATTAGCTCAGTCGGTAGCGTAACTGGCTATCAATCCAGGGGTGGCGGGTTCAAATCTCCACCCGCTCACAGTCTCCCTGGGCACAGTTGTCCAAAGCTTGGTTAGCTTAACCTTGGGTTAAGTTTAATTTTCAAGTCACAATATTTTTAGATGTTCAACTTTTTAGGTTATTATTTTATTAAATATTATTAAAGTATGTCATTATATTTCTAAAAATGCATCTAAACTGTCATAAAATCATTTAAGTATAGAAAATATTAAAGATACAAAATTTCACTTAACCCCGGGTTAAGCTAACCAAACTTTGAACAACTGGGCCCTGATGATTAATGTACGACAATGCGTTTCACTATCATTCGTTTCTCACCGCTGATTCAAGTGGAAAAGTTATCAGTCACTTCCGGAGGTGGGGTGTGCTCGAGTACTGGTTAATCTTCCCGGATCCAAGAAACCAGTGGTTACGTAACTGGCCGTCTGTTAGCCCTCGGTGGCATAAAGATGACGCTTACTCTTCAATCAATCATTGACGATACCAAGAATGGAACCTCAGCTACTGCGGTAGTAAACTGTTCTAAATAGATACTGTTCAAGGGAAGAAGCTAAACTTGTAGCAGTCGGGAAAAAAAATGACGCTTACTGTTCAATCAATCATTGACGTTACCAGAAATGGGGCCTCAGCTACTGCGGTGGTAAACAGTTCTAAATAGATACTGTCCTCGGGAAGAAGTACCTGTAGCAGTCGGGATAGAAAAATGACGCTTACTGTTCAATCAGTCATTGACGATACCAGGAATGGGGCCTAAATGTTCAATCAATCATTGACGATACCAGGAATGGGGCCTCAGCTACTGCGGTGGTAAACTGTTTCAAATAGATACTGTCCTCGGGAAGAAGCTATACTAGTAGCAGTCGGGAGAGAAAAATGACGCTTACTGTTCAATCAATCATTGACGATACCAGGAATGGGGCCTAAATGTTCAATCAATCATTGACGATACCAGGAATGGGGCCTCAGCTACTGCGGTGGTAAACTGTTCCAAATAGATACTGTCCTCGGGAAGAAACTATACTAGTAGCAGTCGGGAGAGAAAAATGACGCTTACTGTTCAATCAATCATTGACGATACCAGGAATGGGGCCTAAATGTTCAATCAATCATTGACGATACCAGGAATGGGGCCTCAGCTACTGCGGTGATAAACTGTTCCAAATAGATACTGTCCTCGGGAAGAAACTATACTAGTAGCAGTCGGGAGAGAAAAATGACGCTTACTGTTCAATCAATCATTGACGATACCAGGAATGGGGCCTAAATGTTCAATCAATCATTGACGATACCAGGAATGGGGCCTCAGCTACTGCGGTGGTAAACTGTTCCAAATAGATACTGTACTCGGGAAGAAACTATACTAGTAGCAGTCGAGAGAGAAAAATGACGCTTACTGTTCAATCAATCAATCATTGACGATACCAGGAATGGGGCCTCAGCTCTTGCGGTGGTTAACTGTTCTAAATAGATACTGTTCAAGGGAAGAAGCTATACTTGTAGCAGTCGGAGAGAAACTAAATAGTCTATACTTTTTCTGATGGCCTGATCTAGTTCTGTTATTTTAGGCTGGTAATAGGTAATTTGAGGCAAGTTTCAACAAGGTGGTTAGCAATTTTGCAAAAAAGATATTTCCTGGGTTTTGGTGCGCCGCGTCTCAAGTGTGTTCGACTTTAGATGGGCCAACATAGATTTTAAGGTATTATTGGTATTTTAAAGAATTATCATTATTTATATACCTTCGAATATGGAGTCATTACTATATAAACATATTAACGCTATATACATGTTTTCAACTTTGACCTACATATTTTCTTTAGTAGTGATAAATAGAGGTAAATGATATGTGGATTTTATGTTTCCTTCGTGTACACCGTGTACCGGAAATCGCGTTATAAAACAGATAATTCCGAATTTAGGAAATTTCTAATTATCGCAGTTATTTTTAGATGAATATATGGTATTTTATCATTATCAGAGCAAAGCATAGAAATGCCGTACAAAAAATTAGTACTGTTATTTAAGGAATGGTGAGGAGAAAATGTATAATTGGAAGGGCATGACGTCACATTGTTATTATACATAAATATGTGAAAACTACATGTATAACTTGTCATGTGTTGAAAACGGTGTTAAACGCCACCAGGGAAAATATACAAATGTAAAGTTTATATCAACCACACACGTTTGTAGTCTATGTAATACAAGGTAGTTTGGTTATATATTTACATAGCGGTGTTAATATTGCATACAATAGATATAATAGATGTTAAATTTTTACACACGATTTTAAAATGTAAAACTTTAGATATAAATCTATATACATGTAATTACTGTTATACTTTTTCTTATACAAGATACTAGAATACAACAAGATACAAAAATGTTCCGGATCAGTCTCCCAAACTCCGAATGTTTCGGTCTTCCTGGTGTCATTTGGGAGTCTGTTCCAAACCTGAGCCGCCTCGATCCCAAACGATCTTTTACTATACATAGCTGTATTGAAAGATGGATTTTATGTACAGTTTTCATACCTGAAAGAATATTTAGAATTTTTGAACTCTACAAAATTAGGCAAAAATGTCGGAGATAGTTTATATAGGCATTTGAATTATTTCAATGCAATTCTTCTGATTCTGCTTAGATGCAGGGTTTGCATATTGGATCTACGTAAGAAGGTATTGTAACTAGTAGATAAATGTTATCCTGAGGGTTCGATGTTGATTGTTTTCATTTTTTTTTTCAGTATTTGTTTTGCTACAGAAATGCCAGACTGAAGGACAGTAATTATGGTTTTATCTAATAAAGGATTTATAGATCACCATTTTGCTTTCTGGGCTTAAACAATTACTGATTCTAAATAAAGTGAGTTGACATGCTTCTTTTTTACATAAATTTACAATTTGTTAGTCAAAATTTAATAAATAACCAAGATCAACACCTATGAATAAACATGGCCATTTCAAGACACATTTACCTATATTGAAAGATGGTTACGTTATTATGTGAACTATGGCGTGAATCTTATCAGGGTTGGCCTGCATTTGGTTAATATTGAACTTGTCTATCAGAATATTACTCTCATACTCTAGATCGGCTTTTAAAACTGAAGAGCTTTTATGGGAAAGTGATAATCTTTCATATAACCATTTACAAGTTTACATGCATTTTCAGACACCACGTATACCCTCTGTGAAAAGGATGAGAGTCATGCGGCAGACAATTAAATGCCTATGATAAGTCCAAATTAAAATTACTTTGTAATAACTGTACTTAACAAAAATAACCTTGGTAGCCTCCAATACTGACAGCGAAAGTGATTCGTAACGTAATAGCAGTGTGCATAGGAATTTCGATCCTGACCCGGCCAAAGCTAGCATCCTGTACTCATTGTTTCTCAGTGCGTATAAATAGTATGCCCACAACTAGGTTTGTGAACACGTTACATTTTTATCGCAGGCTTTAATATTTATCTTATTAGCCCAATAATGATGCATAATGTGAACTTAAGCCATAACTTATTATTCTTGTTATTGGACCTGTTATGCAACGGTCTTAATCCGCATACTACCAGTGCAACGGTTCCGTCACCTGAATATAGTACACTGCATTATGCACCAACCATGTTATGATACAAATATGCAGTGAGTAAAATTGTCTTATTTTCCACGGAAATAATTGACAAAGTGTACAGAGGCTCATAATGATGCTCTGATTTCTATCTCTGAGAATCTGGATACCAACTAAATACAATGTGTGAATCAAAATACAATGTATGTACGTATGTATTTGTGTACTCCCGAGCATCAGCGGAAATTAAAATACATGTATGTACGAATGTATTTGTGTACTCCCGAGCATTGGCGGAGATAAAAATACATGTATGTACGAATGTATTTGTGTACTCCCTAGCATTGGCGGAATTTAAAATACATGTATGTATAAATGTATTTGTGTACTTCCAAGCATTGGCAGAGATTAAAATACATGTATGTACAAATATGTGTGTACTTCCAAGCATTGGCGGAGATTGAAATACAATGTATTTACGAATGTTTTTGTTTACTCTCGAGCATTGGCGGAGATTAAAATACATGTAAGTACAAATGTATTTGTGTACTTCCAAGCATTGGCGGAGATTAAAATACATGTAAGTACAAATGTATTTGTATACTCCCGAGCATTGGCGGAGATTAAAATACATGTAAGTACAAATGTATTTGTGTACTTTCAAGCATTGGCAGATATTGTAATACAATGTATGTACAAATGTATTTGTGTACTCCCGAACATTGGCGGAGATTAAAATACATGTATGTACAAATGTATTCGTGTACTTCCTAGCATTGGCGGAGTTTAAAATACATGTATGTATAAATGTCTTTGTATACCCCCGAGCATTGGCGGAGATTAAAATACATGTAAGTACAAATGTATTTGTGTACTTCCAAGCAATGGCAGAGATTGAAATACAATGTATGTAAGAATGGTTTTGTTTACTCCCGAGCATTGGCGGAGATTAAAATACATGTAAGTACAAATGTATTTGTGTACTTTCAAGCATTGGCAGAGATTGTAATACAATGTATGTACGAATGTCTTTGTGTACTTCCGAGCACTGGCGGAGATTTAAATGTAATATACGTACTAATGTATTTGTGTACTCCCGAGCATTGATGGGGATTAAAATACATGTAAGTATAAATGTATTTGTGTACTTTCATGCATTGGCAGAAATTGTAATACAATGTATGTACGAATGTCTTTGTGTACTCCCGAGCACTGGCGGAGATTTAAATGTAATGTTTGTACGAAAGTATTTGTGTACTCCCGAGCATTGGCGAAGATTAAAGTACAATTTATGTACGAATGTATTTGTGTACTCCCGAGCATTGGCGGAGATTAAAATACAATGTATGTACGAATGTATTTGTGTACTCCTGAGCATTGGCGGAGATAGTCTGAAGAGATTAATATAAACAGTCATGTTTTTACATGTGCGAACCCTTCATTTGAGAAATCCAAATTTCGATCGAAATCACTTTTTTACGTTTTTAAAAAAACACCGAAGCGGTTCATATGTACAGAAACCGATTCAACAATATTACAAACATATTTAATTTCAATAATTTTTGTTAATATCAAAAATTGTCTTTCTGGAAAGTTTAATTCGACTTTCAGAAATTGCGTGTGTAAATGCGAAGTGTTGATGTTCAGTTGGAGAATTTAGTTGAAAGAGATTGGCCATATCCGAACACTGAAGTCATAAATATCATAATTATGCTTTTTTTTATGTTCGGAAATGTCCGATCACGCTCTATATTTTTACATTAAAAATGCTTTATAGCTTTCGATGGCATAATAAATCTATATAATTTGAAATATATCATATTTTACAATAATAACTGAAAGTTTAAAAAAAAAGTGGCCAGACCCGATTAGCTCAATCGGTTACGCGTCTGACTATCAATCCAATGGGTCGTGAGTTGGAATCCCCGCCCGGCAACAGTCTCCATGATGATTGATATACGACATTGTTGTCTCATTATCATTCGTCTCTCACCGCTGACTCAAGTGGGAAGGTTATCAGTTACTTGAGGAGATGGGGTGTGCTCGAGTACTGCTTAACCGGGAAGGATCCCAGGAAAGAGTGGTTAGGTTAACTGATCGTCTGTTAGCCCTCGAAAACATAAAATGACGCTATATATTCAATCAATCAATCAATTAAAAAAAGGTGGGCTACTATTTTACAATGCTTTATCGACTGCATAATATAGATTAAAAAAAAACGTGATGTTACGAGTAAAACACAAATGTAAACAAAGACCTGATTTTGTATTCGGAAGTGTACATTAATATTTTCGTGTTTTTTGTGCAGCATAAAATTATTCAATGGTTTTGATGACATTCCTTTATTCTAAGCAGTGTGGCAACCCTAAGTGTAAAAAAAACTCTTAGTGTAACAATTGTAAGAAATGTACATTTAGAGACAGGATAATGTGCAGTGGTGGTGAACAGTTATGTAATTCTTCTGAACATGTCGAGCGGACGTCCTGGCTCTCATAGTGTTTTCTTCCTGATGAGTTGGTGTTTTTTCTCGGCTGGGCCATACAGGGGGTCAATTGCAGCTGGCAATAGGTATGGAAAATTCCGAGCTGTAAATCCAACCATTGGACTTTGAACAAAACTCACGATGTCTTCTATCATTTTTCATACAGCACACTTCTGGATACGTTTTATAATAAAGACTTGCAGTGATTATTCTAATTTTATCTCACATTCGTTTTGGCCAATTGATATCTCACTTTATTCTTTTTTTTTTTTCTTTATTTAAAATAAATGTTGATCGTCCTCATTTAAGCAAAAATGAATCACAAACAAATGACTTTTTGGAAAGCATCGATGCAGAAAATATTCAAAATATCGAATGACAAAATACAGTGTTCCGTTAGGGCCTTCGTGATATCACTTTGTCAACAGTTACACATGATTCCGCGACAAAACGATGGCGCACTGGTGATGCTACCACAGTACGAAAACACGATAGTGATGACGTGATGGTGATGTAGCGAAAACATACAGACGAAGACACAAACACATTATGACATGATGGCGATGGAAAGATTCCCCGACAGCACGAAAATGGAGACGCGATATTATTCTCTTCATTGTGCATTTACGCCACCACCATCACGTCGTCGCTCTATTGCTACCGCGCTATCGCAGCATCGGTTTTTGTGTCTGATATTTGCACACATTCACTGTCTATCACCATCGTAGAGTCATCACAATCGTATCATCGCTCTGTCATCATCGTGGCGTCAGCGTCATTACCATCGTGTCATCGCTCTGTCACCATCGTGATGTCGTCACCATCGTATCATCGCTCTGTCATCATCATGGCATCATTACCATCGTGTCATTGCTCTGTCACCATCGTGGCGTCATCACCATCGTATCATCGCTCTGTCACCATCGTGGCGTCATCATAATCGTGTCACGCTCTGTCACCATCCAATCGTAGCGTCGTCACCATCGTGTCATCGCTTTGTCACCATTATGTCGTCGTCACCATCCTGTCATCGCTCTGTCACCATCGTGGCGTCATCAACATCGTGTTATTGCTCTGTCACCATTGTGGCGTCATCACCATCGTGTCATCGCTCTGTCACCATCGTGGCGTCATCACCATCGTATCATCGCACTGTCATCACCGTGGTGTCGTCACCATCGTCTCATCGCTCTGTCGCTTTCTTGGCGTCACCACCATCGTGTCCGCATCACTCTATCACCATCGTGTTATCGTCACCATCGCATCATCGGTATGTCACCTTCGTAGCGTTGTCACAATCGTCTCATCGCTCTGTCACCATTGTGGCGTCATCACCATCGTATCATCGCTCTGTCACCATCGTGGCGTCATCACCATCGTTTCATCGCTCTGTCACCATCGTAGCGTCATCATCATCGTATCATCGCTCTGTCACCATCGTGGCGTTATGGCCATCCTGTCATCTTCTGTCTTGCCAATACATGTATCTGTCAAGTTTACAGAGCAATATCACGACGGCCCTTATAGAACCCCCCCCCCCACCCCCCCCCCCCCCCCCCCCCCCTTTAAAATAGAACAGTTTCAGGTTATTTTGTACACCTTATTAGTTAACCGACGATGATGTTGTTGTATGGTATTTAGCGTTGCTTTCAGCATTATTTTGTAAAATCACGACGGTGTCTATTTGAGACAATATCTTAAGCGCTGTCACACTGGAGTGTCATGTCGCAGACACATGGTAGGATACCCCACCCAGTCACATTATACTGATACCGGGCCGACCAGACCTCGAACTATCCTCTAAATTATTAGCGCCAATCAAGGAAGCTACTAGTAACATTTTTCAAGTTTTTGGTATGACATGTCCGGAGAACTTCAGCATGCGAGGCGGACACTCTACCACTAGACCACCGCTGCGGTAGTTAACTGACGAATAACGTGTTGTTTTGCGGAGTTCCCATCCCAGACCTGGTATTCTTAACTTCTGCGAGTGATTCGAAGACCCAAGCGTGGAAATCGTCCGCTGACAAAGGGATCGCAGTCTGTACATATAAAAATTCTGATATTTTAATATAAAGTAACAATAGTCTCATATAGTTCAATTGTGAACGGCTTTGTACATCTATGATCGCTGCTTTCAGGGATTGTTTTAATGGTATATAAATGCACAATGATGATACTTAAATAGATACACTTATTTTCTAGATTTGCATTCATATAATTTTGAAATACACATGACATAATGTGAAAATATGTGTATATTGGCGTTGTTACTTATTTGCCGATACGCGGGGTCAGATTGCGATACTGACTGTTTGCATTAAATAGCTTAAATAATTGTGTTATCTTATCTATTTGCGTCAATCACACTTCATTAATTCAATTATCTGAACAGTCATATAAGTCGGACAATCCCGCTGTACCCGGCTAGCTCAGTCGATAAGATGTCTGGCTGTCAACCCAAGGATCGTGACTTCAAATTCTTATCCGGCTAATCTTGCTTCCGTGCTCTTCACAAATAATAACA
Organism: Panopea generosa; assembly: GCA_029582155.1. NCBI lineage: Eukaryota > Metazoa > Mollusca > Bivalvia > Adapedonta > Hiatellidae > Panopea > Panopea generosa. The sequence goes on from CM055896.1 coordinate 34,792,742, forward strand.
TAAACAATTTTAAATTTGCGGGAAAATAAGACGGTCAATTACAATCATATATTTTAAGCTTAACAAACCTTTTTAACGTTCTTTTTAATGGGAAGAGGCAGACATTTTTCGTTTTTTTAAATCTTTTTAAATAGCGGTGAATTTATTCTTCAACGCAGATGGTTGCCATATTTAAAATATTACACTCCTTGGTTAGATATACTTTTCGCCGCTGTCGGTATACTGAATCGTGCTTTTCTTCATCTAAAATATATTCATGATTGCGAGATTGCATATTTATAATTAATTTAGTAACAGCAGCCATGTTGTATTTAGATGTTTGAGCAGTGAGAAAAAAAACTACACACCAAACGGACAACCAAGCACACAAATGTGATCAATTTTAAGCAAACTCTGTTGATTGGATTAAAAGAAGAAATATTTTTATTAAACTGTAAACGACAACGACGAGAACGTAATGCTCACTACAGAAATAGCTCAGATGACAGGCCACTGGTTTAAAAATTTTGGCTTTAAATATTAAATTGTACATTTTGTCAAATGTTGCAGGAGGAATGAAAGATCAGTTACTTACAAGCTAAATATATTCATTGATGTGAAGACAATTTGATATATAATCTGTGACTTCAAAGGAGTATCTAACATAATGTTCTATATATACAATTATATCCGCAGAAGTGTTGGTTCGTTTATATTGGGTTATACATACTTTTATAAATCTTTCCAAGGATTTGAAAAAACAACTGAACTAATATTGCAATGAATGGGTCACATTGTGACCAGTTATTATTATGCAATATATGTGTCATAAATCATGGTTAGCATTATGCATTATTAGAACGACACACATGTACCATAAAAGTTTTATACATTACATCGTCAGAAGCAAGGCACACATGTACCATAAAAGTTGTATATATTACGTCGAGAAAAGCAAAGCACACAAGTGCCATTATAACATTTATTGCAAATATTCAAAGAATACAGGAAAAAGAAAAGAAATGTGAAGGGCTCGATAGGATACGCTTATTTTATTGTACCATAAAATTACTTTGATGTAATATTTAATCGATTTTTCTAAACAAAAATCAAACAAACAACAGACATTGATTTTGTGATTTGTGGATCGCATCTATAAAGTGACATTGACAAGCCATAGATACAAACATATGTATTGTTAGAACGACACAAATGTGCCATAAAAATTTTATACATTACTTCGACAGAAGCAAGGCACACATGTGCCATCATATCAATAACATATATTGCAAATATTCAAAGAATACAGAAAAAAAGAAATTCAATTATTTATTTATTGGGCTAAAAATGCATAGTTTATGTCTATTTGCTCGGTAAAACCATTATTTTTAATTATATATAATACACTATCCCAAATATAGAAAACTCGTAGAGATGTTGAGTTGAATAAAAAAACACAAGAAAAAAGACAATATTTCTCTATACTCATTTTATTCACTGGTTATGTTAGAATCGCACACTTAATCATACTATATAACCAATTGTTGTCGTAAAATAAACATGTAAGTTTTACTTAGATATTTTAGATCGACATTTCAATGGTCTTAAAAAACAAACAATACAAAGTATTAACATGCATCATACATTAACCAGAACTAAAACAGGAATGCTTACTTATCATTTTCACACGCACATGAACGTACTCACAAACACACATATAACATTACTATTAGAAGAAACACAGTGCAAGTTACAATCAATTAACACTATTTCTGCTATTTACATATCTACATGATGCAAACATAAATGTGTATCTACTTTAGTATGTATGTAGGCCGGAATTTCGTATTTATTTAGAAAGGGGCACAATTCGTGTATTCTTTACACATCGTATTTCATTGCCGCGTGTCCCTTTATAGTAAACATTAGGTAGCATGTATAATTTTAAATAAAATACCAAAACAAGCACTTTTAACCAATACTCGTTCAATATTTATAGAGGGAAAAATTATTTACACATTTAAAAATATTTTTTAACATATGTGACCAAAACACATTTCTTTTTTATTTGTGACGTTTTTATGACATATGCGACCAGCGTCATTTTTACATTTGTTTGTTTACATATTTGTGGAATGTTTTTACTCAAATGATCAAATTATTTTACATTAAGAGGTCCTGCAGACGGTGACAGTCAGTCAGTTTCATTCTGCGAGTGTCCTCCAATAGAATTGGAGATACCATTATAATTTAACCTGTTATGTTTTGAACTGGCGTTATACCACTTTTAAAATGAAATATATATAACATATAATAATAAACTATCATAGATTACAATAGACAATAGACAATATTTTATTTGAGTAATGTAGGCCTCCGGCCCATAATACATTTTTAAACACATGGTAAACGTGGAATCTAACAAATAAACATTCATAATACGAACATTATAATTTCAATAGTTTTGATATGATGAATGCAATATATTTATATATATATATATATATATATATATATATATATATATATATATATATATATATATATCTATATATATATATATATATATAGAGAGAGAGAGAGAGATATTTTAAAGTAATGACTGTTCTGTTGTTTTGCTCGTGATCAATGTTTGTGTCTATCTTATTTCAAATATTGAAAAAAGAAAAAATGAATAGCTTTTCTTGATTCAAGGACATCAGCGTGCCAATTTTGCAGAGCACAATCTGTTACACGTTGTTTAAATCTTAAGATAAATAAATGATCATCACCAATGTCTTGTGATATCCAAGCGAAACCAAACCCGTATTGAAAACGTAGTGTTTTGACCTTCGTAGCCCAAGTTACTCTCCCAGCTTCATCTAAATGACGTAGCATAATATAGCATTGCTTAGGGTATCTTGAATTGTTCATTTTGAGAAGACGTAACCAATACTTCACACACTTACTATAATAATTTATAAACAATGGAAACCTACCACACTCACCTCCTGAAAAGGCGTGAAATGTATTTTTATACAATTTTAAATAGCGAGAGCAGAATTGACTATGTACGTTTTCAATTTGCGTTGCGTACTCAAAACCCCATAACTCTGATCCATAAGTGAGGATAGCAGTGACCATAGTGTCAAATAATTTAAAAAGTTCATTGTGATCAAAATATCCAACATTTTTTTGAAGTTTATAAATAGAAATTATGGCCTTTTTACTTTGAACGGCGAGCATATCTTTAGCTTTCGACCATATTAGTCTTGGTGTAATGTATAAGCCCATAAATTTATAGCAAGGAACTGTTGTGATATTTGTCCCGTTATATGTCCAGATTTCATTTCTGCGTAAATAGCCGCCGTTTCTAAACACTATGATTTTGGTTTTCTTAAGGTTAATTTTCATACCCGTTCTGTTACAAAAATTTGAAATTATATTAATCTGCGACTGTAAAAGTCGAACAGTATCACTGCAGTTGGCAATGTCATCAGCATACAAAATGGCATATATATCTTCAACTTCTTCAGTTATATGAATACCATTTGTACATGATTGTTTCAATTCATCAACTAAATCATTAATAAAAAGATTAAATAAAATCGTGCTTAATTTACAGCCTTGTCTGCAACCAATATTACAGTTAAACATCTGTGTATACTTGTTATTTCCATATCTGACACATAATGAAAGCTTAGAATACATTTTATGAAGGAGGGATAAGAGTTTCCCACCCATTCCTTTACGAATAAGACTATTAAATAATTGTGCATGGTTAATTGTATCGAACGCTTTGGTAAAATCAACAAATAAACAATAAAATCTCCCACCTTTTTTGCTTAGATATTTCTGTACCATTGCTTGTAATGTAAATAAATTATCAATAGTTGAATACCCATTTCTAAAACCAGACTGAGCTTGATCAATTTTATTATTATTTTCTGCCCACTCGTTAAATCTATTAAACATCATTCCTGTTAAAATTTTATTTAAAGTGTCTATGAGTGAAATGCCACGGAAATTGTTTGGATCATTAAAATTTCCCGCTTTATGAAACGGACAAAGAATACTTTGTCCCCATGCTTCAGGAAAACTCGAGGTGTCTAATACCCTATTATAAAGGGGGAGCAATACATCTGACATGTCGGTAAGGATGCATTTAACCATCTCTGATAATATTCCACTAGGGCCTGTGGATTTCCCAACTTTTAATTTCAGAATACTCCTCTTTAACTCTGCTATTGAGAAAGATTCATTAAACATGTCATCTACAATTTCATTTTCAGGTAAAATATTATAGTTAATCAAATTATTTACTGCATTTGCATCATATAGTAGATCTCTGAAGTGATTATACCAGGTTTGTTTTAAAATTGTGTCATCACAATGTTGATTGTTTTTAAATCTAAACTTTTTTACTGCTTTCCAAAATAAATTTGGGTTCTTACGAGATTATACGAGTTCTTGTCGAAATTTCTTTTGAAGATCAGTCTGTTTTTGTTTACAGCAATATTTAAATTTATTTCTGCTTCGTGTATAATCTTGTAAACTAGATTTTGTATTGAATAATCTAAATAATCTTAGTTTTTGTAATTTTTCCCTTTTTAAATGTTCACATTTAGAATCAACATTTAGAGAAATGAAATTTGTCTGTTAGTGATACAATTCAGAATATATATGGACTAAAATGGACAAACCGCAATTGTGTAAAATTGTATGTTTTGCTATCTAATTCTGAAATATATATCAACATGATAAATTAAGCAAAGATGGAATTAAAATACATCAGTCTGGTTTTAAATCCGTCCTTTTATTTCGATTTCAGAATAGGAAATAATAATGTAAAATGCTGAAGCCTATCCTTAATGCGTCAATATTAATTTGATGTGTTGATATTATTAAAATCGGTTTCAACATTGCAGTGTGTCCCTTTAACATATTTATATTATTATTATCAACTCAGATTACCATTTCTACATCACCCTGTAACTCAACATCACTGTGTGTGCCTTTAACATACTTATATTATTTCTGATTAACTCTGATTACCATTTTTACAACAACATGTGAATCAGCATTGCCGTATGTCACTTTAACATAATTATATTATTACTGATGTACTCCGATTACCATTTCTACAACAACATGTGACTCAACATTGCCGTGTGTCACTTTAACATAATTATATTATTACTGATTAACTCCGATTACCATTTTTACAACAACATGTGACTCAACATTGCCGTGTCTCCCTTTAACATAATTATATTATAACTGATGTACTCCGATTACCATTTCTACAACAACATGTGACTCAAAATTGCCGTGTGTCACTTTAACATAATTATATTATTACTGATTAACTCCGATTATCATTTTTACAACAACATGTGACTCAACATTGCCGTGTCTCCCTTTAACATAATTATATTATTACTGATTAACTCTGATTACCATTTTTACAACAACATGTGACTCAACATTGCCGTGTGTCACTTTAACATAATTATATTATTACTGATTATCTCCGATTACCATTTTTACAACAACATGTGACTCAACATTGCCGAGTCTCCCTTTAACATAATTATATTATTACTGATTAACTCCGATTACCATTTCTACATCACCATGTAACTCAACATTGCCGTGTGTCCCTTTAACATAATTATAATATTGCTGATTAACTCCGATTACCATTTATACATCACCTTATAACTCAACATTGCCCTGTGTCCCTTTAACATAATTATATTATTACTGATGTACTCCGATTACCATTTCTTCAACAACATGTGACTCAACATTGCCGTGTGTCACTTTAACATAATTATATTATTACTGATTAACTCCGATTACAATTTCTACAACAACATGTGACTCAACATTGCCGTGTCTCCCTTTAACATAATTATATTATTACTGATTAACTCCGATTACCATTTTTACAACAACATTGCCGTGTCTCCCTTCAACATAATTATATTATTACTGATTAACTCCGATTACAATTTCTACAACAACATGTGACTCAACATTGCCGTGTGTCACTTTAACATAATTATATTATTACTGATTAACTCCGATTACCATTTTTACAACAACATGTGACTCAACATTGCCGTGTGTCACTTTAACATAATTATATTATTACTGATTAACTCCGATTACCATTTTTACAACAACATGTGACTCAACATTGCCGTGTCTCCTTTTAACATATATATTATTACTGATTAACTCCGATTACCATTTCTACATCACCATGTAACTCAACATTGCCGTGTGTCCCTTTAACATAATTATATTATTGCTGATTAACTCCGATTACCATTTATACATAACCTTATAACTCAACATTGCCATGTGTCCCTTTAACATAATTATATTATTACTAATGTACTCTGATTACCATTTCTACAACAACATGTGACTCAACATTGCCGTGTCTCCCTTTAACATAATTATATTATTACTGATTAACTCCGATTACCATTTACACATCACCTTATAACTCAACATTGCCATGTGTCCCTTTAACATAATTATATTATTACTGATTAACTCCGATTACCATTTCTACATCACCATGTAACTCAACATTGCTGTGTGTCCCTTTAACACAATTGTATTATTTTTGATTATCTCCGATTACAATTTCTACATCACCACGTAACTCAACATTGCCGTGTGTCCCTTTAACATAATTATATTATTACTGATTATCTCCGATTACCATTTCCACATTTCCCTGTAATTCAACATTGCCATTTGTCCCTTTAACATAATTATGTTATTACTGATTAACTCCGATTACCATTTATACATCACATTATAACTCAACATTGCCATGTGTCACTTTAACATAATTATATTATTGCTGATTGACTCCGATTATCATTTCTACATCAACCCTGTAATTCAACATCGCCGCGTGTCCCTTAAACATACTCTAGTATTGCTGATTAACTATGATTACCATTTCTTACCGTCTTGCAACACAACATTGCCGTGTGTCCCTTTAACATAATTATAGTATTAGTAATTAATTCCGATTACCATTTCAACATTTCCCTGTAATTCAACATTGCCGTGTGTCCCTTTAACATAATTATATTATTACTGATTAACTCCGATTACCATTTCCACATCACACCTGTTACTCAACATCCCCGTGTGTCCCTCTAACATAATTATATTATTGCTGATTAACTCCGATTACCATTTCTACATCATCCCTGTAACACAACAATGTTGTGTGTCCCTTTAACACAATTATATTGTTTTTGATTAACTCCGATTACCATTTCCATATCGCCTTGTAACTCAACATTGCCATGGGTCCCTTTAACATAATTATATTATAACTGATTAACTCCGATTCCCATTTCCACAACCCCTGTTATTCAACATTGCCGTGTGTGCCTTTAACATAATTATATTATTGCTGATTAACTCCGATTACCATTTCTACACCATCTTGTAACACAACATTGCCATGTGTTCCTTTAACATACTTATATTATTACTGATTTACTCCGATTACCATTTCCTCATCACCCCTGTTATTCAACATTGCTGTGTGTGCCTTTAACATAATTATATTATTACTGATTAACTTCGATTACAATTTCTACATCACATTGTAATATATCATTGGAGATCATCTCCGATTACCATTTCCATCGCCTTATTACTTAACAAGTGTGCCCCTTTGACATAATTATATTATTACTGATTAACTCCGATTACCATTTCTACATCATCTTGTTACTCAACAATAATAATGATAAACCGTGGTAACCCATTTCACTCAGTTTGAATTGTGACTAATTGTTACTTCGAGTAATACACATGTATTAATCGAGTGATTCTTCTTCTATTATTGAAAACAAGAAAATATCGGTGGAACCGATGGATGCTCCCCAAGTGAGTGTTTGCCTCTGTACGGGATACTTGGTTGAAGAATACCATACTGTATAGCAGGAACAATATGTGGCTCTGCACTTCACAGAACTAATTCGCAAATCATTTAACCGGAACAAAATGACAATATGCGCAGATCCTAGCTAGTTTTACAGAATTAAAACCAGAGGTTGTAGGGAAATAGCGTCATGACGACAATATGCACATCTCCACTTGGCAATGATGCATCCTAGCAAGTTTCATAAAATTCCAACCACAGGTTGTAGAGAAATAGAGCGGAAAAGAATTTGGTCACAGACTGAATCAAAGGGCCATAACTCCGCGAAAAAACATCGAACCGAAACACAAACATAGCGAGTTTCATAAAATTCCAACGTGAGGTTGTAGAGAAAAAGCGCGGACAATAATTTGGTCACAGACTCAATCAAAGGCAATAACTCCATGAAAATTCAGCGAACCGAAACACAGACAATATGCGCATCTGCACTTGGTAATGATGCATCCAAGCAAGTTTCATAAAATTCAAACATGGGGTTGTAGAGAAATAGCGTAGACAAAAATTTGGTCACAGACAGAATCAAAGGACAATAACTTCATGAAAAATCATCAAACCGGAACACAAAGATAATATGCGCATCTGCACTTGGTAATGATGCATCCTAGCAAGTTTCACAAAATTCCAACATGGGCTTGTAGAGAAATAGCGCGGACAATAATTTGGCCACCGACTCAATCAAAGGGTCATAACTCCGTGAAAAACATCGAACGGAACACATAGACAATTTGCGCATCTGCACTTTGTAATTATGCATCCTAGAATGTTTCACAAAATTCCAACAAGGGGTTGTAGAGAAATAGCGCGGACAACAATTTGGTGACAGACTCAATCAAAGGGCCATAACTCCGTGAAAAATCACCGAACCGGAACACATAGACAATATGCGCATCTGCACTCGGTAATGGTACATCCTAGCAAGTTTCATAAAATTCCAACATGGGACTGTAGAGAAATAGTACGGACAAGAATTTGGTCACAAATAGAATCAAAGGGCCATAACTCTGTGAAAAATCATCGAACCGGAACAGAAAGACAGTATGCGCATCTGCACTTGGTAATATTGCATCCTACTAAGTTTCATATACTTCCAACCTGAGGTTGTAAAGAAATAGCCCGGACAAGAATTTGGTCACAAACAGAATCAAAGATCCATGACTCCGTGTAAAATCATCGAACCGGAACACAAAGACAATATGCGTATCTGCACTTGGTAATGATGCATCCTAGCAAGTTTCATAAAAAACAGAGGTTGTAGAGAAATAGCCCTGACAAGAATTGGTAACCAATGGACAAACGCACGCACACACGGACGAAGCGGCGACTATATACTCCCCCCCCCCCCCCCCCCCCCCCCCCCCCCCCCCCCCCTTTGGGGTAGCATAATAAACTGATTGATAGTTTACCGAATTGGCGTTATGTTGACATTGATACATATATCCAGAACGTTTTCAAGGGGCAAATCTATAAACAGCTACTTGTGGTATACTCGGAAGGGTTTGTCTCCATATATCATTATACACAGCCGGAACACACAGTCAACTGGTCGTGTCCTATCGTGGTCCACACTATTGTCGTGTTATCAATATTACAATCGCATAAATTTTATTTAGTAATACTTCTGTGTCTTATAAACCACATAATTATTTCGTTATTTTGGTTGATTGTTTTATACATATAAACTAGGTTGAATATCTTGGTTTTACCTCTTTAGTTGTTGAGAACTTCCATTCTAGATATTAACCTGTCATAACACTCTGTCAAAGAACGTTAACTCCCGTCTGATAGTTTTGTTTATCACGCACTTTAAAATGACAGTAATAATGCATAGTTCTGTATCTCATGAACCACAGCCGTCTAATGTTATTATTAATATAATTATATATTTTTATATAAACTAAATAAAACACCTTGACGATATTAATGTTCTGGTTAGTAACTACATTCTGGATGTTGACCTATCGTAATACACTTATTGAGGAGCTGAAATAACGTCTGACTGTTATTATTACACCAGTTTCTATCATATACTTAAAGTAAATACATGCAATTATAATTCTTATCTCAGGAATCACAAACGTTTAATGTTTTTTTGTTTTTTGTTTGTTTAAGCCATGTCGAAAACATTGATACTTCTGCTGATATTGGTAACTATCATTCTAGATGTCGACCTGTCATAACACACTGATAGAGGACGTGAAATACCGTCTGACCGATTAGCTATCACACCAATTTTTTCTCCGCTCGGTCCAATCTGTACAATATTGTTAGAACTCCTACCACATACAAACACGTTACCACACCCGTCAGTACATACTCCTTGTGCACCAGACAACTTGGAATCACAGAACCGCGAGAGAACTCTCCCATTCCTGTCCAGAACAATCACACCTTTGTCCGCATCAGCAACATAAATGATGCTGCCATCATCACTCACTGTAATGAGGATGGTCCTAGAGAAAATATCTGCTCCTGACTGATCCTTACGTATTGTTCTCAGCAGTGTCCCGGATGTGTCACATACATAGACGTTGTTACCCCCATCTGTTACGAACATCTCCCCATTACTGACGGTCAGCCCATCACAACGATGACTCATCTTAATTGATCGAGTTGGCGCCATCTTACTTCCCAATGATACTAGCTGTATTTTGTGGCCGGCCAATGTTACACCTGCTTCTTGTCGACTTATCTCACATACTGCTATAGGACCAGCAGACATATCACACTCGTCTATCACTTTGTAGTTGGAACTGTCCAGTCTCTTTAGTTTCCTCATGTTGAAGTATGTCAGTAGTAAAGTACCGTCTGTCAGTATACAGAAATCATACATATAATCAGACATCGTACTCACGTTATACTCGTGACGTCCTGTTACTTTATACAGCGCAGTGTGCTGCTGAACCTGAACCGAACTAGAACTTGTTTTCTCAGCGATGTCTCCCAGGGATTTAAGTCCACCCAATAGGTTCATGATACTTTCATCTTTATTGAACTCAATACAAACATTTGGATTTTTAGCTATCCTGTTACTGATTTTTTTCGACTCAATAATTTTTTCTTTACATTTTTTCAAGCATACAAACTGTTGAGATCGATTTTTCACTGCCGACTGCAGTTGCTGTTGACACGCCTCCATCTCTTTTACCATGCCATTCAAAGACTCGATTTCAGATTTTATTTTAATTTGAATATTCAGCTGCTTTGATTGGAATGTTTCTCTTGTTATCTTCTCCAGTTCATCTAATCTGCTATTGATCTTCAGCCTAAAGTCGTTAATAAGGTCTAAGGTGGCAGTTTTTTGGTTATTAATGCCATTCAAATCAGCCTGTCGTGCTTCTGACATACAACTTAATTTGTTATTGGCTTTCTTCCAATCGTCTTGTAATTGTTTCATCTCATCATCTCGAAGAATGTTCTCGATTTCCTCAGGTATGTATAACAAATCTTTGCATGATCTGTAAAGATAACCAATGTGAATTAATCCTTATGTATTTTAACTGATTTTATACATTGTCTTACATTTTAACGTGTGGCGGCATGACGCAACAAGTTATGTCATAATTTCAATATTATAGCATGCGATAAACATTTATAAGGTTTACTTTTAACTACCTTTTTTGATACTTGTATTTCAATTGGTTATGTCACATATTTGAATACATTTTATCAAACATTCAATATGTGATGTCACGTTTTCGAGGAAATTATACCAGCTATTAAAGTTGGTGATATTACATATTCGAATTGGTGATACAACGTATAAAAGTTGGCGATACCACGTATTGAAATGGTGATAGCGCGTTAAAGTTGGTGATTTCACGTATTAAAATTGATGGTATCACGTATTAAAGTTGGATATATCACATATTAGAGTTGGTGATATCACGTATTAAAGCTGGTGTTATCACGTATTAGAGTTAGTGATATCACAAATTCGAGTTGGTGATGTCACGTATTAAAGTTGGAGGTATGATGTATTAAAGTTGGTGATATCACATATAAGAGTTGGTGGTATCGCGTATTCGAGTTGGTAATATCATGTGTCAAAGTTGGTGATATCACGTATTGAAGTTGGTGAACTGACGAATTGAAAGTTGGTGATATCACATATTCGAATTGTTGATGTCGCGTATTTGAGTTTTTGATATCACGTGTTAAAGTTGGTGATATCACATATTCAAGATGATGATATCACATATTAAAGTTGATGATATCACAAATTCGAATAAGTGATATCACGTTTTCTATTTTTATATCACGTGTTAAAGTTGGTAATACCACATATTCGAGTTGATGATATCATGTATAAATGTTGGCGATATCACATGTTCGAGTTTGTGATATCGCGAATTGAAGTTTGTGGTATAACGTATTAAAGTTGAAGGTCACATATTCGAGTTGGTGATATCACGTATTAAGTTTGGTGATTTTACGTATTCGAGGTTATTATATTTTTAATACTTTGTATTGTATATATGTATGAAAATCTGTATGATGGTTTTGGGTTCCAAAGGAAGGGTCATCTGGTCCTTTTTAAACCCACTATGGTGTGGTAAACTTATAGCACTGTACATCAATTGTAACCATAACTTTTAAAGTAACTAAGTCTGGTGACAGATTTCATATACATTTAGTCAGTTACAACTAAACGTAAGACAATTTGTAGATTCATAACTGATATGGAGTCTCCCAATCCCAATGGTGGTCTTGTTCGATTTTGAATACATCCACAGATTAAGCATCAACAACATGTGGTAGTAACAGCTTTATGACTATGTGCCGGTAGTTTGACATAGTGTTTTTTTTGTAATCCTCGTAATGATGTTTCCGAATAAGCAAAGAATTAAGCAAATTCAAAGTTACCATAAGACATTCATATGTGTGATGTGTGCATCACAAAATGGGAACAAATCATAACAAGGCAAAGACTATAAATCATCGCCAATGATTATTATTTCTGACAAATAATTTTTATGTAAATATTGCACACCGTGACTACTGATCATTTGATTTGACATGGTAGTAGTAGTAGTATATGTAGTAGTAGTAGTAATAATAGTAGTATGTAAAAGTAGTAGTACATGAAGTAGTAGTAATAGTATTAGTAGTAGTAGTAGTAGTAGTAGTAGTAGTAGTAATAGTAGCAGGAGTAGCAGGAGCAGTTACAGTAGCAGTACTAGTACAAGTAGTAGTAGTAGTAGTAATAGTAGCAGAAGCAGTAGTAATAGTAGTAGTAGTAGTAGTAGTAATAGTAGTAGTAGTAGTAGTAGTAGTAATAGTAGCAGAAGCAGTAGTAGTAGTAGTAGAAGTAGTAGTAGTAGTAATAGTAATAATATTAGAAGTAGTATTAGTAGTAGCAGTAGCCATAGCAGCGGTAGCAGTACTAGTAGTAGTAGTAGTAGTAGCAGCAACAGCAGCAGCAGCAGTAGTAGTAGCAGTAGCAGCAGTAGTAGTAGTAGTAGTTGTAGTTGTAATAGCAGTAACATATACTCATACTAAAAATCAATGACAATTAATTATTTATGGTTCTGATGTCTTATATTTACTTTTATTTCGGGGTAAGCAGTGATCTAGCGATGATCTTCGACGATTGTCGACGATTGTCTTTTGTACTTTCTGTTTTTAGTTGAAACATGTTTTTATTAAACACTTCATACATAGACATACGACATATGTAAAGTACATTGAAATCAAAATTATTTTTTTTCGATCTGAAATTCAAGATGGCCGTTATTACTAAAAATAGTCCAAAACTTAAAACAATTTCTTCTTATGAACGGCCCAACAGATTTTTAAAATGTTTATGTAGTAATGATAACCAACTACAGTTTTGTTAGATTTATTCAAATGGTGTCCCTAGGGTTAAAAATGACCCTACCCGATGGATCAATTAGGGGACACATGTCATAATAATAAAAGATAAATTTAAATGAAAATGATTTTGCTTATGTCTTCACAGAAGCATTGCATGGTGAAGGAGGTTCAGATTTGTGAAAATGACTGGGTTCCGCTGTTTTAAGGGGTCAGAAGGGGACCCAAAAGGGTAAAATTTGGGAATTATAAAAACTGTTTTCTTAAGAACCAGTATGTCAGATTTGTTCATATTTTACATAAATTATCCCTATGTGTAGGGGTTTCATTGCAGACAAGAATTTAGCTGCTTAAATTTATAGGGGCCCTGTAAGGGGACTTAGAATTTTACATAGGAATACTATGGGAAAAAAGAAAATTATCTTTTTTTCATCTATTTAGGCATAATTATTATTCAATTTAAGTGCTGAAGTATCATGTAGTCATAGGTAATAAGATTTGGTTCGATAAGCAGAATTGACATGACATAAGGGGCCAAAGTGGGTCAAACAAGGGTTTAAATAGAACTTTTCAAATATCTTCTTCTCAACAACCGGTCGGTCAAATTTGTTCATATTTGATATGGATTATCCCAATGAGTATGGGTTTAAGGTTTGTACAAATCAAGGGTCCTGTATTTATACGGCTCTATAAGGGGAGTTTTATATAGGAATACTATTGGAAAACGGCAAAATCTCTTTTTTATCATTCATTTATGACTTTATTATTCAGTTTGAGTTTTTGAAGCAAACAAATACGATTTTGTTCAATACCAAGGATTGACTTTCTCAAAGGGGCCAGGTAGGATCACAAAATGATTAAAATTAAACATTGTCATAAATCTTATTTTCAACAATAGGTCAATCAAATTTGTTCATATTTGATATAAATTATCCCTATGATTAAGATATCTAAATCAAGGGACATTGGGCTGTATAGAGGCCCTGTAAGGGGTCTTTGAGTTTTACATAGGAATACTATGAGAAAATCGAAAATTCTCATTGTTTTGTTCATTTGGGTAAATATGTTCAATTTAAGATCTAAAGCATTGTCTAGTAACAATAAATTTGAATTGGTTCAATAAAGAGGATTGAATTTCCATTAGAAGCCAGGGCATTGATGGGGCAATAAGGTTAAAATTGGGAATTTTCACAAATTATCTCTCAATAACCTTTCAGTCAAACTAGTTCATATTTGATATAAATTATCCTTACATCAGCAAGAATTGAAGATTCTGCAAATTAAGGGGATGGGATATATTGGGGCCCTGTTTAATGTGACTTTTATATAAGAATATAATAGGTGAAACTGATTTTTTTTCATTTTGCATACATGTCTACAAAACAAGTTTTTTTAAAATTTGAATCATTTCTGCTCATAACAAATCGCTAAGAGGGTGATTGAAGTTCCGACAAATTATGGGGCTAGGTTGTGTAAGGGCTGTACAGGGGACTATATTTTTTTAACAAATGAATGGGAATTTAAAGCATTTCCTTTTCATAGCAATTAAGTTTTTGTTCAGTATGGGTGTGGTGGGGATATTTATCCATAAGTTGTTAAGACGACCCCCTAAAGAGGGTAAATATTGTGGAATTTTAAAAAGTGCTACGACCACTATGAGTCAGTAGAGCCTCCTCCGACCTCTTGGGCCTCTTGATTGTAAGATATTTTAGAGAAAAAATAGGTATATAATTAGCAAATCTGAAATAGAGGGATTAAAGAAACGTTCTTTTCACTGTTTATAATAACACAGCAGTGAGATATGAAACAATAACGCAATACATTTGATCGACCCCAAATAGAATCCAGGTATTTCTGCTGATAACTATCACTAATATTATTGTAATTCGGGATAGATTTATTGTGTTAAAAAATATAGCATATTTCGCTATTATCACTTGGAATTTTAAAATTGAATAACCCTTCATATTAATTTGGTTGTTCTAAGATTGACTTCTTGAAATTGTAAACATGTGCAGAATATATACCATCATTGCTGTATGACTTTATAATTACAATGGCGGTCTGATATTCTATCAACACATCCATTCTTACGACAGATAACCAAAGTAAAGGAAAAATAAACTCGAAAGATATATTGCTAAAATCATGCATAAAAATACATACTCATATTGGTACTACTACTTTTACTAATACAATTACTGCTACTACTACTACTACTACTACTACTACTACTACTGCTACTACTTCTACTACTATTAAATCTACTCTTTCTACTACCACCATTAACAATACTATTATTATTATTACTACTTCTACTAATACTACTACTTCTACTGCTACTACTACTAAAGCTGCAAATACTACTATTACGGCTATTACTATTACTACTACTGCTACTACTACTTCTACTAATATTACTATTAGTACTATTATTACTAATAATGCTATTTTTATTACTATTATTACTACTATAAATACTACAAAAACTACTGCTACTGATACTAGTACTACTAAATATAAAAAATATCTACTAATTTTACTATTACTACTACTACTGCTACTACTGTTACTACTACTGCTACTACTGTTACTACTACGGATACTATTACTACTACTACTACTCTACTACATTTACTACTTCTTCTATTAATTTTACTAATTTTATTATTATTAACATTATAACTACTTCTATTAATACAACAAATACTGCTACTGCTACTAATACTACTACTACTACTTCTACTACTACTAATTTTACTATTACTACGTCTACTGTTACTACTTCTGCTGATGCTACTACTACAATTATGCATATCAATACTACTACTACTTCTAGTGCTAATGCTGCTGCTGCGGCTTCTACAAGTATTTCTTTTCACACTACTACTACTAATACTAATACTACTACTAGTACAAAAACAACAACAGCAATTACTACTGTTACCACTACTACTATTATTTATTCCCCTGCTGCTGCTACTACTACAAATATGCATATCAATACTACTACTACTTCTAGTGCTAATGCTGCTGCTGCGGCTTCTACAATTATTTCTTTTAACACTTCTACTACTAATACTTATACTACTACTAGTACAAGAACACAGGGTCCTCCGTGGCCGAGTGGTCTAAGGCGCCGTCTCAAGATCACTTACCTCTCACCGCTATGGTCGTAGGTTCGAGTCCCGCTCGCTCCAAAAACTTTATGTGAGAAAGTTTCCAGTTACTTGCGGAAGGACGGTGGTTCTACTCAGTCTGACTCAGTCTGAGGTCTTCCTCCACCAGTAAAACTGGATATGCCATATATAACCTGAAATGTGTTGAAAATGGCGTTAAACCCCATTCAAAAAAAAAAAAAAAAATAGTAAAAGAACAACAACAGCAATTACTACTGCTACATGTATCTAATCCCCTGCTGCTGCTACTACTACCACTGTTATTTATATTACTACTTCTTACACTAAAACTTCTACAAAAAGAACACATAGTACTAATACGACTACTATTACTACCATTACTTCCGGTGCTGCTGGTAATACTTCAACTGTTATTTTTAATACTTAAACTTCAAAAATACAAAATAAAGCTACAACTACTACCAATACTGCTACTACAACTTATTCTACTACAACAACAACAACTATTAATGCTACCACTACTATAACTACTACTATTTCTACTATCACTTCTACTACTACTATTACATCTACTATTTCTACTACTACTATAACATCTACTATTTCTACTACTACTACTACTAACAATAATATAACAATATTATAATTAGTATTACTATAATTATTATTGATACTACTACTACTACTACTACTACTACTACTACTACTGCTACTCCTGCTTCTTCTACTTTTACTAATTTTACTATAACTATTATTATTACTACTATTACAAATACTACTACCACTAATATCACGATGACTTATACTACTTTTATTACTACTATTACTACTTAAGCTGCTGCTACTGAAACTGTGTCTACTATTACTGATATTACTACTATTGCTTCTAATACTACTGTTGCTGCTCCTGCTGCTGCTGCTACTGTTACTATTGCTATTGCTTTTACAACTATTTCTACTATCACCACTACTACTATTATTACTTTTCTGCTACGACTTCTATTACTTCTAATACTAAAACTATAACTACTACTACTGCTACTACTTTTACTACTACTACATCAACTATCATTTCTGATACTGCTGCTTCTGCTACAACTATGCCTAATACACTGACTACTAGTTCTACTTCTGCTACTTACTTGCTAATGCTGCTGCTGCTACTACTACTACTACTACTACTACTACTGCTGCTGCTACTACTACTTTAACTACTACTACTATTACTACTTCTACTACTTCTACTACTAGTACTACTACTACTATTACTTCTACTACTACTGCTACTAATATTACTACACTACAACTGCTACTGCTACTGCTTCCACTACTACATTACAACAGCTACGGCTACTACTACTACTACTACTACTGCTACTACAACTAATGCTAAAAGTATCATTATTATTATTGTTACTGCCGCTGCAAATACTTCTACTAAAACTACAACTACTGCTGCTGGTACTACAACTATTTCTACTACATTTCTTCTAATTCTACTACTACTACTGGTATTCTAACTACTGTTTACTACTACTACTACTACTACTACTACTACTACTACTACTCCTACACTACTACTACTACTACTACTACTACTACTAGTAGTAGTAGTACTACTACTACTACTACTACTACTACTACTACTACTACTACTACCTCTATCTCGTATTCATTAATCACTTGATGTACGAAATTGAAAAAAGTTAAAAATGTTTTGAGATATATGATGTACAGTATGGATGTCCAACTTCAGCAGATGACATGATAGTCATTTCAAACGTCAAACACGGACTAGACAGCCTCCTCAATTTGTGTTATAAGAATTCACAAAACGAACGATATATATACAATGCGAGTAAATGCAAAGTCATTTTTAATGAAAAGGTGCCCTCATAACGCAAATGGAAACTAGGCAATGATGAAGTTGCAGAAACGGATAGCTATCTACATCTGGGGGTACCATGCCACAAATCCCTATCATTAAATGAAAACATAAAAGAAAGCTATACTAAATTTAGAGAAATTTTCTTCAGTACTGCTGACTGTGAAATCTATAGAAATGGAGTACACGCCCTAACATCAAAACATATATATGAATCGGTTGTTTTTCCCAAAGCGCTATATGGGAGTGAACTGTGGAATGATCTCACAGACAATCAGTTATGTCCTCTGAAACGGGCTCATCGACAAAATATACCGACAGGATCAAGAACAGATATTGCCTTAATCTGTCTGGGTATTTACCATATTAAACATATTATTGACAAGAGAAAATTACTGTTATTTGGGCAATTGTGTCGGCTTAACTCAAAATTCAAAATTAAAAAAGTATTTTCCCGTAGACTTACATCATACTTTTCCGTAGCCCTAAAATTGAAAGGATTCATGCCTGATATATATAGATTATTAGGTCGGTACGGCTTAACCAAGTATCTAACAGACTATTAAAAAACCGGAGAATTCTCTGCTCAAAGTATATTGAAAAAATTAATAAAAATCGCAATCCATAAAACGGTAGAGTTTGATTGGAGAAGCAGACTCTTATGCGACGCTACCTTAAGCCAATTTTTGCTTGTTCATTCAAAATACGAACCATGTACTCTGTGGAAATTTAGTCAAGAATTTAAAATATGAAAAATACAATGCTCTTCAGCATTCATACTTTACTAAAAAATATAAAGAAATATGTAAAACTTGTAACCTAGCAACTGAAAATATTACATAAATATATATATCATAAATACTGTATACGGTCTAAGTTATGGGTTAACCTGTCACGATTGTTTGGGCCCAGACAATTATGCAAAACTGTGTGCTTATACAACGGAATTACAAATACTCGAAATGTTCAGTGGTTTTGTCTCCTTTAACAAAGATGATAAAACTAGGGTGAAATGCTTCAAAACTTTCTTGAAGACGGTCCACAATATTATGACATTATATGGATTAAACGCCCTTGGATACAAGAGGATATATAATGAAAATGAAATCATGTCAACATAAACTGTTGCAAGCGTGCTGATAATGTAATTAACATATTAATTATTTGATATATATCTATATAATAATTGCATATATGTTTGTACATATATGTGTATGTATTTGTGTATATATATATATATATATATATATATATATACATATATATATATATATGTATGTGTGTGTATGTATATATATGTATATATATATGGAGATAATTATTTGTGAATAACCATGACATAAATGTACAACCCAGTCTACGGCAAGTGCGCCTAGCTACAATGCAAACCATAGATATAATCTCAAGGCCTCTGCCAAACCAATAAATATGGTGTCGACCATGACTTATATACTATGGAATTACATGCAACACATCTGGACAGGGTGGACAAATTTACATACATGAACTGATAGCTTTATATGAGTAGGATCCAGTTAAGGATTCTATATGGAGATAATTATTTGTGAATAACCAAGACATAAATGTACAGACCAGACTACGGCGAGTGCGCCTAGCTACAATGCAAACCATAGATACAATATCAAGGCCTCTGCCAAACCAATATATATATATATATGCGTGTGTGTGTGTGTGTGTGTGTATGTCTGTGTGTGTGTGTGTGTGTGTCTGTCTGTCTGTCTGTCTGTCTGTCTGTCTGTCTGTCTGTCTGTCTGTAAATATTTATTTCTAACAATATATAAATATGACTTTTATCCTTATCATATATGTAAGTCAACTATGTTGTTGTTGTCATTAATGTAAATAGCTACCGTACAACCATACATACCTGCTTTAATTTTCATTTGGTTCTTAACTATTTCTATATATGAAATCTACATATTGAAATGTAAATACTGATTGTAAGACAATATTGAAATTGTAACTACATGTATTTATAAATCTTTTCAAATAATTCCCATTTATCATGTTTGCATACTATGTATTATCTCTTCATATATGGAGGAAATAAAGATTATATATATATATTTGCTACGCATTTCGTAAGTTGTCACTGTGATGAATATTATTTTACTATATTTACTTCACAGTGCGTAAGTAGTCACTGGAGTGAATATTGTTACATATGTTTTATATGCTAATATAAATGACAATGTATTGTTTGGTTATAAATCAGCTAACAAAAACATATCATTATGTTAGTTTGCTTATTGTTTAAACTTGGAAGAACTAATGATATATCCTGATCTGTTTGGTTAACTGAAGTATGATTCACTCGAATACAACTGGAACAAGAACATTAGTATATATTACTCGATTACATGTAATGTGACATTTTTTATGTCACAACTGTTGCTTTTTCGACGACGGTTTTAAAAGGAAGGCATAATCTTGCCAGTTTGCATCAACGCATTTCAGCCATACAATCTAGTGTGATATATTCCCGTAGACTTTGATGTCGGACAAAACTTGTTATCGAGTTGTTTTTATTACTCACTGTATTCAACAAGTTTTTATCTGTTATCACCTAACACAACTTGTTGCCATCATACTTCATAAACATATCCAATGTTTTGTTCATACTGGCGAAACGTAATAAAGGGGGTGAGTGGGCTATAAACCTATCAATATATCATACAAATATAGCCCCGGTAAACGATTTTTCTAAACTCTTACAAGCAAACAAGCTTTATATACTTTATCTATATAATCAACTGTTTTATAGTTAACATTAACCGAACGCCATTCCAGCTGATAAGTAGGCCTATATAAACCATATATATCGTAATATCGTCACCCTGGGTATATTTATAGGTTACGTGGTATATAAACCATATATACCGTAATATCGCAAACCCTGTGTTTGTTTATAGGTTACGTGGCATATAAACCATATATACCGTAATATCGCAAACCCTGTGTTTGTTTATAGGTTACGTGGCATATAAACCATATATACCGTAATATCGCCAACCCGGGTATGTTTATAGGTTACTAGGTATATAAACCATATATACCGTCATATCGCGAGCCCGGGAAAGTTTATAGGTTACATGGTATATAAATCATATATACCGTGACATCGCCAGCCTGGGTATGTTTATAGGTTACATGGTACATAAACCACATAAACCTAATATCCAAACCCAGGGTATGGTTATAAGTTACATGGTACAAACATTTGTTATTCATTTACACTTTAACTGAATATATACACTACCACTTCAATGACGTTACCCGATATGCCCTACACCATCCAGCAAAGTATTCGACAATATCATTTTTTTATTACGTGTACTTATAAACTTCATTGAAACAAAACTAATCCGAGATTTGCTGTTAAAGAAGTTCCATTTACAGTTATGTTTTACATACTGTAAAATTTGGAGAATTATTGATGAATTGCGTTTATTTTGGCACTTTAGGAGTTCCAAACGTTTTCCAACTTACGATAAATATCAGATATTTTCATGCATTTTGACTTGTCACAGAAAAAAAACGGTTAAAGGGAATTGATTTTTGTTTTCGGTTAATTAAATAAAATTGTGTGGGGGGGGGGGGGGGTTGGGGTAAGCTTTTTTTAAGAGGTCTGGTTTAAACACCAATTCTGGCGCCTGTGTGACCAGCCGGACAGACAATTAAAAATAGATAATATTACAATAATTTATTTACCTGTGTTTCTTAGTCATACAGACGTGACAGCCTATCTGATCATGATTTTGACAATACATGTCCACCAGTTTAGTAGGATGTGCACTGCACCTCTCCGTCGGCAATGACACCAGCTTCTTGGATCCATCCGTCGGAAATTCTGACTGACCGAGTAGTTTATGTCCGGATAATGCAGGAATGCTATCATGACACTCGACACACGAAGAACAATAAAAGTCCTGGCACTCCACACAGTACTGTGTAGCCTCTATATTTCTGTTCTTTTTCACACAACGTGAACACGTAAAATCGAAGGATTCGTCCGAACCTTTCATTGTCCGCCTAAAACTACCACCCGTCGCCATAACTTCCTCAACTCGAGTGCAGTTGTGTAGCACGTAACTAACAACACAAACACACCATTGACCTAGTTTTGCATTCTCCGTAAATATAATCGGATAGTTTCGGTTTCTCTAAAGTAGTATCATATAAATACACATTATCAAAAGGACAGATATAATACACGTTTCAACATTAACAAACCCCTAAACAAATGTTGATTAAGAAATACCCAACGTAATAACATTGCAGGTGTATGAGCAGGATTAATAGGAGGGAATTGGACAAGAAGCGTGGATGATAGGGATTATGGGGAGGAGACGGTCGGGGGTACACAATGGAATTATTGGGGGTGCAGGGCGGACTGTTTGGCTCCTCAAATACCTAACAATTAGACATTATTTAGAAATATATCTATATATCTTTAAAGTTATACTATTTGGAGATATCGATGTCATTATTACTACAGGGATAATATCAAACACAGGCAATTGCCTTAAAGAGACACTCGGCATTTTTGAACATGTCCATTTTACAAAAATAAATGTATCACTATATGAAGGTTATAAGAATAACTGTCTGATATTTGATATTTAAGAAACTATTAACGTTTTTACACAACTAGTGAAGTCAAGCTGGTTATGAATCATATGATATGAGTAACAATTCTTAAAAAATACAAATTAATAATAATATACCTATATAATATTATAATTTATAAAATAAAACACAATAAAATATGTGGTACACTTTATGTCACATGACTAAGGAGAACGTGTAAAACATCAATTTATTATGCCTTGTTCTAAAATATAAACAACATTATATAAAGGGTCTACACACATATCGATTTATATTCTTATTCAATATTTTCATCATCCAGTTATATACTATTCAGTTAAAGAGTGGAAACTCATCAAAACTGTTGTGTGTCCCTTTAAATCCGTGCTTGATACATGTATAGTAAAAAATAAATAAGAAAATGGTGATTTTTAATAAACCTGGGAAACAAACTTATATGAGGAATCATGGTTGTAATCATCCGGCCACTTTCATTCCCCCGTCCCCAAATACCTCTTCCCACGCCCCCCCCCCCCCCCCCCCCCTCCCCCTCCCCACAGTATTTGACCTATTACAAATTATGTCAGTACATTTGAATAAATGAATACATGAACAATCAGAACATAAGTCTGTCCCAGAACCTGATATCTCCCGAATCAGGTACGTTAACCCCTGATGTAAAAGAAGGGAATACTATGACTGTCCCACAATGCATAGTAATTAAATGTTTACTAAACTGTGACATCATTCAAGCTTTCAGTCGAAGCAAATGACCATTCAACGTGTTCACATGTGGCTTTCCCAACATTACTTTTTAACGGACCCAATCGGGAGAACGGTTCGTTCTGTGGACTAATCAGAACATGGATTGCGAGATTATTGCAACTTTAATTATAGGTCGGTTTATTGCAAGATGAAATATTGTTCGAGCTACAAAGCTGTTCTTTCTCTGATATTTCATATAAATGTATTTAAGATACTTAAATGCCTTCGCAAATAATCAAGAAAAATAACGATGGTATATATTTTTTGTTTTTGTACAACCAATGGACGTATCTTACTGATTATTGTTATTCGTGCGATATTTATTATAGTTACACGCTCGCATCTCTAAACGAACTGCTGAATTTACACAAATTAACTGATCACCATCTGTGTGTGGTTATTAGATTAATAGAAACTAAAAATGATTATTAATACGTTACTCATACTACCACATGTACACAATAACACATGTACCCTTGCAGGGGGCAGATCCAAGATTTCAGTTAGATGTAAGAGGGGGCGCATTTAGGGGCGCAACACAAAATCTGAACGGGCACACATGTTTTCTAGTAAAACTATAGCGGATTTTAAAAAAATGTGGGAGTTTAGGGAATGGCGTGCGCCGGGTATTTTAAAGATTAGATCTGCCAGTGCCTTGATTATAACACTAGTTAAGGGGACTGAGACAATATTCCGTGTAAGTTAGCTAAAGATATATATATACCGAGAGAGTTTAATTCCTCAGCTATTGATCTTTTCCGGTTCACTATGTGGACAATGTTTACACGTACAAGAATATGCCAATGGTATCATAACATAACGGGGCATCTGGTTGTACTAACTGGACGATAAACAGTTTGTTTCAAACCAAACAAGCAACACCCATATTGATAAAGTACGTACCTGCGACATGCACTTCATCACAACGAAATGCGTAGCCTGCCATTGATAACTTACATTAACAGTTACACGTACATGTACTTGCATCTTTATGTTTGTTTTCTATATTGTTGAAAGCATGACCTACAGAGACAAAATGGTGGAAACAGTAGGTTATATCGTATATAACTGTAAAACAAATGTTTTATCACTAACTCAATATCACGCCATTTTCACTAAACAGCCTATAATATGGAACGCCATAGCTGTCTTATGTCATCCATTTTATATGTATTGTGTGCATTCTTTATTATATCATGTGCATTTATCATTATATTATGTAGATACTTTATTACATTATGTCATAACTTCATTACATTTTGTAGATACTTTATTATATTATGTAGACTGTTTATTACATTATGTAGATACGTCATTATATTGTGTAGTTACTTCATTACATTATGTAGATACATTATTACATTATGTGGATACTTTATTATATTCTGTAAATACTTCATTACATTATGTAGATATGTCATTATATTGTGTAGATACTTTATTACATTATGTAGACTGTTTATTACATTATGTGGATACTTTATTATATTCTGTAGATTCCTTATGACATTATGTAGATACTTTATTATATTATGTAGATACTTAATTACATTATGTAGATACTTTATTATATCTTGTCGAAACTTTATTACATTATGTAGAAACTTTATTACATATGTCGAAACTTTATTATATCTTGTCGAAAGTTTATTATATTATGTGCATTTTTCATTATATTATGTCGAAACTTCCTTATGATGACGAGATCATTTTGACTGGGTGATTTCTAAATTAACACCGCTTTAAACAACAAGCTTCTTTGACAGAAATATTATTGAACATGGCGGAAGAGAAATTGGAAGTTGTTCTTTAAAATCTCAGATTGGATAGACACATCCCTTCCTTTCAACGGGAAAAAAATAGCAACACAGGTAGAGATATGGACACGCACCACAGAAAGAGATATGGACACGCACCACAGGAAGAGATATGGACAAGCACTGCAGGAAGAGATATGGACACGCACCTCAGGAAGAGGAGATAAGGAAGAGATATGGACACGCATCGCAGGAAGAGATACAGACACACACCGCAGGAAGAGATATGGACACGCACCGCAGGAAGAGCTACGGACACGCACCGCATGAAGAGATACGGACACGCACCCCATGAAGAGATACGGACAAGCACCGCAGGAAGAGCTACGGACACGCACCGCATGAAGAGATATGGACACGCACCGCAGAAAGAGCTATGGACACGCACCGCATGAAGAGATATGGAGACGCACCGCAGGAAGAGATATGGACACGCACAGCAGGAAGAGCTATGGACATGCACCACATGAAGATATATGGACAAGCACCGCAGGTAGAGCTATGGACACGCACTGCATGAAGAGATATGGACACACACCGCAGGAAGAGATATGAACACGCACCGCATGAAGAGATATGGACACGCACCGCATGAAGAGATATGGTTACGCACCGCAGAAAGAGATATGGACATGCACACAAGGAAGAGCTATGGACTCGCACCGCAGGAAGAGCTATGGACACGCACCGCAGGAAGAGATATGGACACGCACCGCAGTAAGAGATATGGACACGTACCGCAGGAAGAGCTATGGACACGCACCGCATGAAGAGCTATGGACACGCACCCCAGGAAGAGCTATTGACACGCACCCCAGGAAGAGCTATGGACACGCACCCCAGGAAGAGCTAGAGCTATGGACACGCACCCCAGGAAGAGCTATGGACACGCACCGCAGGAAGATATATGGACACGCACTGCAGAAAGCGATATTTTTTCGTAAGGCGATTGTGTCTTCACTGGATTAAGCTGTAAAAACAGCCTAGCTTGAAACTATGTTAAATAATTTTGTTCAAACTGTATAATATATATAAATTTTCCTCAGGCTTCTTGCCTCATGATTCGTAAACGTCAAACAAACAAAATATAATAAAATGATTCTAATATTTAGAAATCATACAGACAATCATATCAATCAACTATTTACAGTATAATGTTTCAAACCCTGTAGAGTTGAAATGTTGTTCAACACTATTTTAATAATTTTAACAACGTGTCTGGACAGCATTTGTTTGAGACTTGTTTCAAACTCAAACCAAAACTGTATGTCTGGAACAATGCTCAGCTCCAGCATAAAAATACACCTATATGTTTGAAGACTGTTTCAAACTAACCTAAAGTGCATGAAACAAAACCAAGCTTCAGCACGAAAATAAAGTTATTGTTTGAGAACGGGTTCAAAGTAATAACAAAACTGTATGATTGGATCACTGCTCAGTTCCAGCATAAATATACACTTATATGTTTGGAAACTGTTCCAAACCTAAATCTTCGAACTAAGATACATGTCCAGTTCCAGCAAAAAACTTAACTGTTGTTTGAGAAGTTTCAAACTAAAAGCATCAGACTTAACTAATCCCCAGTTCCAACACAATAAATATTCCTATGAGTTTCAAACGAGCCTTTCCAGTGCCTATCGCTAGAAGAATCTTTGTCGTAGTATACCCCCTCCAACGCAATACTCAGCTTTCAAGTAGACGTCGACAATTTGATCTGAATCAGACTTCTTGAACAAATAGAACAAATATGTAAGCAATAATCCGTCCTTCCCAAAGTTATAACAACCTGACATTATATTCAGGAAAACACCTATTTAAAAATGGTGTCCAATTCATGATGCATGAATATTGAATCATAAATCATTGACTATAATTGTATCATTCATCTTTTTATGATCAATTATCTTTTAAAACTTATATCTGGTATAATATTGTATAATATTAGCGAAAAAAATAGAGTTTATTACCTCTTCTTATAATAATTGCTATATACAGACATTTATGTTATAAAACAACAACATTATTATTTTGACACGGTGTCAGTATATAAATCACCCCGTCAAATTGATCTCGTCATCATAAGGAAGTTTTGACATAATATAATGAAGAATGCACATAATATAATAAACTTTCGACATAATGTAATAAAGTTTCGACATAATATAATAAAGTTTCGACAAGATATAATAAAGTGTCTACTTAATGTAATGAAGTATCTACATAATATAATAAAGTTTCTACATAATGTAATAAAGTATCTACATAATGTAATGAAGTATCTACAGAATATAATAAAGTATCCACATAATATAATTAACAGTCTACATAATGTAATAACGTATTTACACAATATAATGACGTATCTACATAATATAATGAAGTATCTACAGAATATAATAAAGTATCCACATAATGTAATTATGTATCTACATAATGTAATGAAGTATCTACGTAATATAATGACGTATCTACATAATGTAACAAACAGTCTACATAATATAATAAAGCATCTACATAATGTAATAAAGTATCGACATAATATAATGATGAATGCACATGATATAATAAAGTGTGCACATAATACATAGAAAATGGACCATATAAGACAGCTATGGCGTTCCATACTATAAACTAGAGTAAAACGTGTTGACGTATATTTAGAATATATTTTATATAATCGAGTCTGACTGAAATGAAGACACATATTCGGCATGTATTGCAAAGTCATGTAGATACAACAAACATGTGTTGTCAAGATCAACATTTAAGTTGAAATTGATTACAGAGCAAAGCCGTCAATCTATGGCAGACTTGTAATTACCTTATGTTTACTATGCCTTTACTTAGAGATATTTCGAATAAAACAAAACGAATGAAACAAACAGCAATATTGAAATATATAGTTCCGTTGACACTTTCTTCGTGTAAGGAGGTATACATGTTTAATGGGAGTCATTAAGAGCTACATCAACATCATTATATTAATATGTATCTATATATGTATCATGTATATCAGTACTCAAATAGATATTTGATAAATGCATACATAGCTCGGTGGTTATTGTAT
Organism: Panopea generosa; assembly: GCA_029582155.1. Lineage (NCBI taxonomy): Eukaryota > Metazoa > Mollusca > Bivalvia > Adapedonta > Hiatellidae > Panopea > Panopea generosa. The sequence continues at coordinate 34,821,786 of CM055896.1, forward strand.
GCATTTTCAGTTTTAAATCCATTCTTTGGCCCTGCTATGTACCTAAAATCTGTTATAAATTATAAATTTATACAAATCTTCGGACTTATTAATAAAAGTCACATCGACTGAAATCAAAATTATATCTACAACATTCAAATAGAATTTGAATACAAACCCGTACGACACCAGTCTAGAGTCATGTCGGCATTGGATATAGGCCTTGGTTAATATTGAACGCATGTGCTTATGTAGATTTACATCACCCTGATCGACTGTTGAGCACGTGGTCCTTGTTTATTCGTAAAGGTGTGTCACCTGTTTTAACTATACAATCGACATTACCTACGTATCTTTTGAAAGATTGGTTATCTGATGAATTTGATGAACGGCACTTTAAACCACCTGTTACGCTCAACTACACCAATGCCTATATTTCTCTACTCTTATACTAGTACCTGTTTCGAATAATTCAAAGAAATCTAATTCTTCATGAAAACCCTGAAATCCCATGGTAAAACATATAAATTATACAAATATACATTTTCGTTATATTTTAAGCAAAAATGTCACTTAATACTTTCCCCATAAGATACGAGATTTTTCTATTATTTTAAACTAATTTTGTAAAAAAAAAAAGAATACCACTGCCTGACATCTCTTAACCTTTGGGACGAGTCTTGCTACCAGAAACATTGTCACTCTCAAACCGTTTATACTCAAATTCACTATTTGTATTTGTTTCTTAAAAAGTTTCAGACAAAAATAATAAATTATATTTTAAAATACATTTACAGAACCAAAATTACATGTTTGTTTATAATCTGTAAAACACAATTAAGTTTTGCATCCACATGTGAATACGATACTCTGCATTGTTGCAAGAAACATTTTTATTTAAGTTCTGACTTTGTTCTTTCAAGTTCGATCCTATGGTCATCATATTTCTCATGCAAGTAAGATCACGCATTTTTACATGCGTAACTCTTCAAGTCGGTCAAGTAAGCAGAATAGCTGGATGATTTTTTTATTCTGTCAGCAGAACAGCAGAATAGCAGAATGAAAATTGGACAAAAATGAAAGTTTCTTTCTATCACTTGTTTCAGTAGAGGTACATGCATGAACATAATGAACATACAAGAAGTCTTAAGAAATGTATTTTGTTTACAAACAATCACAACCCAAAAGTCAAAGGGGAATTTTTCTCGTTTCATCAAAAGTAAAATTCTGTTTTATTTACCAAACTAACAAATATTAGCAGGGTTTACCTCCATGTACTTTTTTATCCGTTTTTGTTCATAATGGTTTCATCTAAATTTACAAACGGAACTTGTTCAAGTGTACAACCCGTTCCAACAAAAATGAAAATGTGATTTTTCATCGTTTGACCGTGGATTCGCAATTTAAAACATTTTGCCTGGCGTATTTGTCTAACCAATAACTTAATCTACATTTTTTGTTCATCACTTCATCAGCGGAAATGATCCGCTTATTCACGAAAAACTTTTCATTTTACCAGACTGCTCATTCCGCGAGAGACTGAGAAAAGTGGAAAAAAGAAAAGAAATTGCAGATTCTTAATCAAGATAACTGCCAACATACTCAATATAAAAGGTTCTTATTCTCCGATTATCTAAAACATGTATTTTATCTTGAAAAAAAGTTTAAAGACCAAACTAATGGATGCGTTGCTAATGTAAACAAATTATAACACTGACACCGTTCAAGTGATGAAGATGATGATACACTGGTGAGGGTTTGGGCGGGGACAGTGAAAATGTTCATACTAACAATCATGTGCCGAAAGCATAATTTGGTCACTTCAATGTGATAACACATGTGTATTAATATACATATATACAATATATATATATATATATATATATATATATATATATATATATATATATATATATTAATACACTGATTAACAGCCGTATATAAATGTTATTTATACATGTGTCAGTTATCAATCAATTACAACAGTAGCTATACTGAAACCAGCTCAATCAAATCTGAGGTTTATTTAAATTAATGTTATTACCCTACCCACACACATACCAGATTAACTCCGGAAGCGTACATTTCAATACTGCCCCGAATTTATTTAATTTTTAACTTTTCTTCCTATATGAATTATACTTGTACAAAAAAGAAAAACAAATATGTTTCAAGTAAAGTCTGAATGGATGCTGACATCCAGAAATGTACATGTTTAAAACTGTATTTGTTCTGAATGCTTTACATGATCAATTAAAATACTGTACTTAACCATTCACTATTATTAAAATGCTCTGTTTATAATACTTAATAAATTGAAAGAAAGATTGTTATTGATTTATTATATTATTTAAATATTATATATTTGTTCCATTTTTATTATTAGTACTTTTTTCGAGATATATTTTTTATAAATTATACAACTTTAAACTTATGCCTCATATTTCTATAGATCTGCAAAATTAAATTCATCGAAATAAAATGGGTTTTTTTATTTTATAAAATTATTAGGTTAATCTATTTTTTTCCTATCTAGCATTAATTATCGAGCTCTAATCGATAATTAGCAAATGCATACAACTTTTAAAATCTGCCTTATATTTCAAAATATTTTATTAAAATTGGTTCTTCTTCGTTAACAATGTTTCCTGACATTTAGTGAAATTCTATATGAAACAATATTTGTTTATACTTTCCACAGAATTGTATGCTGTATATACGTCCTCGAGAAAGCGGGAAATATGTATCACGAATATGTCCACAAGGAATCGCCTGGATGTGACATGATATCTGCTGATGGAAACAAACAGACATGACATCATGATGAAAAAAAATCCTATGAACCCGTGACATGTGACCTTTCTTCGGGCTCAATGTCACACACTGCAGCTTTTCTCCAAGGTTTACATGTAATATAGTTCGCCAAGGACCTCCAACTACTCCGAGAGAGATGCCCGTAACAAGCGTGGGGTCCCCCTTGTCGGCGTCGTATCAAGGCCACTAACCTCTCACAGCTCGGTCTAAAAATATCAAATGAGAATATTTACACGTTACTCATTGAAAGACGATGTCATTTGTTTAAATGCATGTACACTAATATGGGATCTTTCTTCACCAATAAAACCGGTCGTCTTATTAAACATATTACGCATTGAGAACGACGTTAAACCTCATATAAACACAGTCATGGGTATATGACATTACATTCAAATTTCGATTGTAAAAGACGACGTATCTCATTTAACTGGAACATGATAAAGGTCTGTACAAAGGGATGTTATCTTGTTTTGCATTTATTTGGTTTTAAAACAAGATTTCTCTCCCTTTGTATATGAAACAATATGATAATATATTTAATTGTTTGAAATAGAAGCAAAACTTGCCAAATTTTATAGCATTCAAATAAATTCCAGTGTGTAGTGTACATAGAAAAGTGTTCTTTGACCGATTTAAATCCAAGAACTATTACGGTCTAAATTTTGTTCTTTGTTCTAAATAAAATAAGGATTCCACATAGAATTTTGTTTAAACTATTATTTTTTTCAAAGCAGGAATATATACACATATACAAATGCATAATAACTGGTAGGTTGACCAGCTTGTTTTTTTTTAAAAGAGTGTGCAGTGACACCCTTCGATTTTTTTTAAAAAAGGAAGTCCTCAAATGCTCATAAATACATGCATGTTGAAATCGTATAAAAGTCACATTTTTAACACCAGTGATGTCTTATTGCAGTATATGCTATGCCAACTTTTGCTCTGCTCATCTGCAGCAAGAAATCATAACCACTATGAACCATTTTGAAAAATATTTCAAAACCAAATTACTTTTTTTAAGCGTAAGAATCATGTTAACGTAGATAAAAAGGTTCAAGGGGCATAACTGTGCAGTAAGACGTAAAAGTATATGAATTAAAACTTTGATATTAGAAAATATGGAAAATATGGAGTTTTGTATACCTTGGAGTGACTTTATTGTTTGTTTATTTATCTGAGTATGTACTTGTGGCACTATATGCATGTATTTCGATAGCGGTATAATAACGTATAATTAAACAGTACGGTTATTACCTAACAATTCAAATATCATGTATACATATAATATATCGCAAACATAGTTAGTGTTAAACAATAGACTCATACAATTTTGTGTTGTCCTATTCGTGTGCTTGTAATTTGTTCAAAGTTTTGTTTTAAAACCAAATAATTCGATAATAATTTTAACCCATACATAACCTGAAAACTTATTCAAAAAAGTAATACGGCCATCCATGTGTTAATTTTTAGGGTGGGATTGAGGGTCTATTTATATTACTTTGTTTTCAGACATGTTTCAGTTATATAAAGATGTGTTAACCATACACGACGTGTGGCCCGGTTCACTAACGTTCGTAAGTTTACGAGACATTTATTTAGTGAATCAATTTCTTATTTTAAGATCTTTTCTAAACCTTATAAAGTACTCTTTATAATTTGCAAAAATACTGCGCAAATGAATCGTTGCTAGATGTCACAATTTTTTCGTATTAAATGCTTAAGACTAACGAATGTTAGTGAAAAGGAGTCCATCTTTTAAGCATCTGTTATTTAAAGCATAACCATTTCATGTCATACTATTTCTAACAGCTGATCACGTGAACTTCAATCCGTTTGACCAATTTCCTTTATTAAATAAACTCCCCCTTTCTCAAAATGTTTTTGTATGTGTACCATTTTACCATATGTCTATTCTTACATCCGTCATTGTAAATAACTAACACATATATAATGTGATAAACTTAAACTAGTCTGTACTCAAGATCCAGTACTAAGTAATATATAGAATTAGTTACGTATATTAGGAAAAATTTAACCGTGATTTGTATACAAGTTGTAAGAATTATTTTCACAATCGATGTAAAATACGAAAGTTTAAACTAGCAATGGTATGTTGAAAATGGCGTTAAACCCCATTCAAAAAAAAGTATTATGACAGAATCACAGAATATTTTTTTATAATTTCAAAACACAAAAGTAACCCTCGAGTCACTCTTGGTAGTCCGTATGTGACATTTTAACGTGTAAATTAGGAATAAAATAGTTGAATTTATTATGATTATATTGATTTCAATAAGTATTTCAGTATTATGAAAAGGTCCTCCGTGGCCTAGTGGTGTAAGGCGCCGTCTCAAGATCACTTACCTATCACCACTAAGGTCGTAGGTTCGAGTCCCGCTCGCTCCAAAAACTTTATGTTTGTTACTTGCGGAAGGACGGTGGTTCTATTCAGTCTTCCTCCACCAGTAAAACTGGATATGTTGAAAATCCCATTAAAAAAAAAAGAAATATAATTTTACAATCATACAACATTTTCTTATAATTAAAAAAGTAAACTAAATAAAACTCGCACAAGCATAATAGTTACGAAATGAAAGTATCATTATATAATAAATTCATGTGTATTGTACTGTATTGTATTGTATTGTATTTTTCTTCAATGTTTCGTTTATATTGTATCGGTTATGTCTGACTAAGACAGAATTTTAAGTGCTGCCACACTGGAGTAATAATAAAAATAATAATAATAATAATGATGATGGCTTTATTTTACGATGTTTACCATAAACTCTGCCGCACTCGAGTACCATGCCAAAGACACATGGTATGATACCCTCACTCACTCACATTTTACTAACAGCGGGCTTATCAGACCTAGAACTATCCTCTACATATCGAGTACGGGCGAGGTAGTTTCTAGTACCATTTTAAGATTCTGGTATGGTCGGGTTCGAACCAAAGAATACAAGACGGACGTTCTACCGCTACACCACCGCTGCTCTAAACAAATATATGTACAGTTTACAATGTTAAATATCAGTTAGAATTTTAGTAATACTAATTTAGAATTTTAGTAATACTAATTGATTGTACAAAAGATAACAAAATGCATGCAAACTTGCTCTGAGTATTTATTTATCATGTTTAGTTTCCACTGTGTAATGGTCTAGTGGTAGAGCATCTGCCACGCAGGCGGAAGGTCGTAGGTTCAAACCCCGGCCGGGTCATACCAAAGACTTTAAAAATGGTACTAGAAGCTTACTCGCTTGACGCTCAACATTTAGAGGAGAGTTCTAGGTCTGGTCGGCCCGGTGTCAGTATAATGTGACTGGGTGGGGTATCATACCATGTCTCTGCGACATGATACTCCAGTGTGACAGCGCTTAGAATACTGTCTCAAGTAGACACCGTCACGATATGACTGAAAAATTGTTGAAAGCGACGCTAAACACCATACAACAACAATAACAACAATAAACATCATTTTAAATTCATTTATTTGACGTAAATAATTATGTAACTATACGTAATAACAGCATTAACTGAACAAAGAATAACACGGTATAAAGATATATCAAAGTTTATCAAAATATCAATATGCTTTTCTCAATATCGGCCATTTGTATATTTTTTATTTAATAATGGTGTAGACAAACGGACACAACTTTGCATAATTCCATTTTAAAAGTTTTGCCAGATTCCATGTCTAAATAACGTATTGTTATTAAAGTCGATGTGAGGTAACCTTGAATCTTTCTTTCCTCTTGGTGTCGTATTACCTATAATGAGTTGGTGCGCTGTAAAACCCAAATTCATTGAGTTGAAAAAATAGATTAATACAATGCCGTATTCACTTTCTATAAGTATTTTAAAACGAGATTCAATATGAATGAAATGTATATGTTTTATGAATAAGAAGCCACACATACTTTTGAAATACATGACCGGAATATGACTTCAAACCTATAAAATTGTAAAGCCCGATCCAAACGATTTCCTATAATTATCATTGTAAAATTCCAACCTACACGTCTCGTTTATTTTTGTGATCTATACTAAATCCAAAACTTTGATATTACCGCTGTTGTTTGTAATTATCAAACTAGACGTTGACCTGTCATAGCTCACTGATATTGGACCGGAAATACCATCTGACTGTTTTGCTATAACATCAATTTTATCATCTTCCAGTCCGATCTGTACAACATTGTTAAATAAAACACCACATACAAACACATTACCACACCCATCAGTACATAATCCACATGCACCAGATAACTCGGGATCACGAAACCGCGAGAGTACTCTCCCATTCCTGTCCAGAACAATCACACCTTTGTCAGTATCAGCAACATAAATCTTGCTGCCGTCATCACTCACGGTAATATGTCTTGCCTGGATGAAAATATCTGCCTCTGACTGATCCTTACTTATTGTTCTCAGCAATGTCCCTTTTGCGTCATATACATAGATATTTTTACCAGCATCTGATACAAACATCTCGCCATTGCTGACAGCAAGACCAAAACAATAATGGCTCATTTGTATTGATCGAGTAGACGCCATCTTACTTCCCAAAGACACCAACTGAATGGTTTTGTTGTTCAATACTACTTCTTGTCGACTTATCTCACATACTGCTAAAGAACCGGCAGGCATATCACACTCGTCTATCACTTTGAAGGTGGAACTTTCCAGTCTCTTTAGTTTCGTATTTGTATCTGTCAGTAGGACAGTACCATCTGTCAGTATGCAGGAACCAAACATATATTGGGAGTATGCTCTCACGTTATACTGGCTCAGTACTGTTACTTTATAGAGTGAACTGTGCAGCTGAACCTTCACAGATTTAGAACTTGTTTTCTGAACCGATTTCGAAATTGTTTTCTCGTTGATGTTTCCTAGTGAATTAAGTCCACTCAGTAATTTTATAATACTTTCGTTTCTCTTAAACTCGATACTTACAATATGATCTTCATCTAACTGTTTACAGATTTTGTCAGATTCCGATATTTTCTCTTGACATTTCTTGCGACATACAAACTGCCGTGATTGATTATTCCCCTCGGAGTTAAGTTGTTGATGAAGCGATTTCAATTCTTTCATGATGTCATCCATTAATGACATTTCAGTTGAAAGTTTATTATAAATCTTATCATATTTTGAGTCAAAATCCATTATTGTCATTTTCACTAGTTCATCTAATCTGCTATTGACCTCCTGTTTGAAGTCTTTGATCATGTCTAAGGTGGCGATCTTGTCCTTGTTTAGTTCATTAAAAGCTTCTTTTCTATATGTTATAGCATTGAGTAACTAATCATTTGCTTTCTTTAAGTCTCCTTCGATTGTTTTCATTTCATCTCCATGTAGTATATCATCATTTTCTTCCGGTATGTAAAAACTATCTTTGCATGATCTGCAACGAAATAATAATCCGGAAACAGTTTGCTCATAATTAAAAAAGTGTGAAGTATCATTAATCGGATAGTTTAACAATGTACAATCGGCTCTTGTGCTGGACTTCTCTAGACCATGGTCATTGTGGTTTCATGGTGATAAATGAGTGTTGGTAAGAATAGGACCACATGCATGTCGTAAGGGGCGACAACTGATTAGAATTTGGTAAAACTTAGCAGTTCTACAGGTAATAAGATTTTAGGTAAATTCTGCATGTTTATGTGTTGTGTTTTTATAAATCTAATTGTTATTTTGTTTTTGTTCATGGAGAGTTACTTACATTGGATTTTTCTTTCCTGTTTGGCGTCAGGTTACCATTATGTGTTGGTACATGTGCATGTAAAATACACATGTGTTACTTATACACAGTTTTCTGTATGACTAAACGATATGAACATTTCATTAACATTACAGTACTATATTTCCACTTTGAGGATTCATTTTCCTTCTTGGTGCATTATGTCTCAGTAACCATGAGCTGTATATTCTAGTTTTCATGAATTTATGTTGTTCAAATTCAGAATCAATTTTACTATACAATGTAATTGTTGTCAACTATCAATTCAAGTTCTCATTAACTACAATATATTTTGATAATATGGGCTATACTTTAATGTTGATATGCATTGTAATTCTATTTCAGTTATAAAGTCATTAAATCCTGTTTACATGAAATATGGTAATATGTTCTGTTAACATGGAATATTTCATGGTGTTCCGTTTACATGAAATAGATGAATATATTCTATGTAAATAAAAAAATTGTTCTATATACGCAAAATTATAGTAAACATGAGCTTAAGATTATATTTATTATTATCAGACAATGCAAAAATAAAACATTCATAATCACAACATGTACACCTTGAATACCCATTATCCCAATATGCACACTTGCTACATGTAAAGGCCCAGTTGTATTTTTGCTATAAATATAAACACAACTTGCACACCTCAGACAATCACAACATGCACACCTTGAATATACATTATCACAACATACACACAGGGAATACCCATTATCACAACATACACACCTGGAATACTCGTTATCACAACATGCACACCTGGAATACTTATTATCACAACATGCACACCTGGAATACTCATTATCACAACATGCACACCTGTAATTACTCATTTTCACAACATGTACAAATGGAATGCTTATTATCACAACATCAAACCTGGAATACTCATTATAACAACATGTACACCTGGAATACCTATTATCACAATATGCACACCTGGAATACTTATAATCACAACATGCACACCTGGAATACTTATTATCACAATATGCACACCTGGAATACTTATTATCATAACATGCATACATGGAAAACTCATTATCACAGCATGTACACCTGAGATACCCATTATCACAATATGCACACATGGAAAACTCATTATCACAGCATGAACAACTGAGATACTCATTGTCACAACATGTACACCTGGAATACGCATTATCGCAACATGCGTACCTGAAATGCTTATCAACACAACATGTACACCTGGAATACTCATTATCACAAAATGAACACCTTGAATACTCATTATCACAGCATGTACACCTGAGATACTCATTATCACAACATGTACACCTGGAATACGCATTATCGCAATATGCGTACCTGAAATACTAATTATCGCAACATGCACACCTGGAATACTTATCATCACAAAATGCACACCTGGAATACTCATTATCACAACATGCACACCTGGAATACTTATTATCACAATATTTACATCTGGAATACTGGTTATCACAAGAGGTACACCTGGAATACTCGTTATCACAACATGTACATCTGAAATACTCATCATCAAAACATGTACACTTGGAATACCCTTTATCACAACATTTACACTTGGAATGCTCATTATCACAACATGTACACATGGAATACCTACTCATTATCACAGCATGTACAACTTGAATACTCATTATCACAGCATGCACACCTGGAATACCTTTTAACACAACATGCACACCTGAAATACTCATTATCACAATATGTACACCTGGAAAACTCATTATCACAGCATGTACATCTGAGATACTCATTATCACAACATGTACACCTGGAATACGCATTATTGCAACATGCGTACCTGAAATTCTTATCAACACAACATGTACACTTGGAATACTCATTTTTACAGCATATACACCTGAAATACTTATTATCATAATATGGATACCTGGCACACCCATTAACACAACATGTACACCTGGTATACCCGTTATCAGAACATGTACACCTGGAATACTCATTATCACAACATGTACACCTGGAATACTCATTATCACAATATGTATATCTGAAATACTCATTATCACAACATGTACATCTGGAATACACATTAACAAAACATGTACACCTGGAATACTCATTATAACAACATGCACACTTTGAATACTTATTATCACAATATGTATACCTGAAAAACCCATTAACACAACATGTACACCTGGAATACTCACTATCACAACATGTACACCTGGAATACCCATGATCAAAACATATACACCTGGAATACCCATTCTCACAACATGTACACCTGGAATACTCATTATCACAACATGTAAACCCGGAATACTCATTATCACAATATGTATATCTGAAATACTCATTATTACTGCATGTACACCTGATATACTCATTATCGCAGCATGTACACCTGGAATACTCAATACAACAGCATGTACACCTGGAATACCCATTATCACAACATGTACACCTGGAATACTCATTATCACAACATGTACACCCGGAATACTCATTATCACAATATGTATATCTGAAATACTCATTATTACTGCATGTACATCTGATATACTCATTATCACAGCATGTACAACTGGAATACTCATTACAACAGCATGTACACCTGGAATACCCATTATCACAACATGTACACCTGGAATACTCATTATCACAACATGTACTCCTGGAATACTCATTATCACTACATGCATATCTGGAACACTCATTAACACAACAAATACACCTAGAATACTCATCATCACAATATGTACATCACGAATACTCATTATTACAACATGTACACCTGGAATACTCATCACAACATGCATTCTTGTAATACCCATTATCCCAACATGCATACATGGAATACTCATTGTCATATGTACACCTGCATTACTCATTATCACAATATTAAATCTGGAATCCTCATTAGCACAATTTTACACCTGAAATACTCAAAGCACAAAACGTACATTTGGAATACTCATTATCACAACATGCATGCCTTGAATACTCACAATATTTACACACGCACGCACGCACACACACACACACACACACACACACACACACACACACATGAAATCAATCCTGAATCCGCTCCAGTAGCTGAATATTATAAAGCGTTCAGTGGAGCAGTGACATATAGACGAATAACGAATATGTTACAATCAATATCAATTTAATACCGTATGATATATAAAAGTTAGACATCATATTAATTTACCTGTGTTTAACAGCCATACAAACAGGACAGCTGGTCTGGTCGTGGTTTTGGCAGTACATGAGCACTGGCATAGTAGGATGTTTACGACATCTCTCCGTCGGCAATGTCACTATTGATCCGTCTGTCGGGAAATCTGACCGACTGAGTATTTTATGTCTGGCTAATGCAGGTATATCACTGTGGAACTCGACACACGTATAACAGTAATAGTCCTGACATTTCACACAATAATTTTTGTTCTCTGTATTTTTGTCTTTGTTCACACAAGGCGAACACACCTGTTTGTTTCTGTTCTTTTTCACACAAGGCGAACACACTAAATCAAAAGATTCGTCCGAACACTTAAAACGTAATACGCTACTACAACGACGTGGACAGACGATATCATTATAGATACTCGGGTAATCTTTAAATAACGAAAGAGAGATGAAAATACTATTTTGTAAAATCTAATAAAACAATTTGCACAAGAACATTTTTAAAAACGACTGCTTTTTTATGTAAAGTTATATATACATATTGTAATCAAATAAAACTTCAAGCTGTTTCCTTCTTTTACTTTCAAATCCACCTAGCGAAGTAAAATAAAAGCCGATATTCGCTCGGCCGTTTCCGTTTAAGATCGTTTGTAATAACTACAACTAATATACCGCGTTCGTTCGCCTTTGGCGATTAACGGTATCCTCCGTCAAAGAATTAGGCTAAATGTGGCCAATTTGGCAAAATGTGGCGTGGTTATTTTAAAGCAAACCTTACTACTCGTGCGTGCATGCGTGCGTGTGTGCGTGTGTCGACACCGGGGATATATATCAACCTGCACATTACGGAGTTAATGTTTTAGCCAATATATGCAAATTATACCAATGATATGTTTAATGAATTGATTAGCCAGGTATACATGTTACACGTGACTTACGTATCTATTAACTGTCCATACATTTTAACAGGTTTTATACCCAAATTAACTTGATGAAATTTGTATATTTTCGGGCGGGCGTGTTAATTCATTTTTAGATCAGTGTAACGGGTGTTACGCACTGGCGGATATTTGACCCCACTCGCCTATAACTGGTCGGTCATACAAAATTCCTGGATCCGCCCATGTTCCGTTAAGGTCGTGATCTAAAAACACAAATAGCTGTTTAATGATGTTGCACCTTTAATTATCAATTCTTTGTTTATTTCTCTGACTTTATGACTAGTTAATATTGTCAATATTGTCATTATCACTCATGTAACATGTTTTGTATATTTCAGTAATTTGGTTTATTACATTCATATCGATAAATTGCCTACATCAAGGAATTAGATATTCTTCAATATTAAAAATTATAAATGAAACCAGTCGTAAAAACTCAATTCCTGTCTCCATTTGGTGCCTGAATATATTTTGTTATAGCTGCATTTGGTGCTACATGCTACATGTATATGATTTCTACTATTTACATGTACTGATTGTTAAGCTGAAATATGCTATATGTTTTCTATATTATACATTTGATTGTCATGCTGAAATATGCAGCTAAATGTTTTCTACTATTTACATGTGCTAATTGTAAAGCTGAAATATGCTATATGTTTTCTATATTATACATTTGATTGTCATGCTGAAATGTGCAGCTATATGTTTTCTATATTATACATTTAATTACATGTGTTGATTATGATGCTAAAAATGCTATATGTTTTCTATGTTATACATTTGATTATCATGCTGAAATATGCATCTATATGTTCTCTACATGCTGATGATATAATTATGAAATACGCTACATGCTATATGTTTTACATGTGTTGATTATTATGCTGAAACATGCTATATGTTTCCATGATTTACATGTGTTGATTGTAATGCTAAAATATGCTATATGTTTTCTTTATTATACATTTGATTATCATGCTGAAATGTGCAGCTATATGTTTTCTACATGCTGGTGATATAATTCTGAAAAACGCTACATGCTATATATTTTATATGATTAACATATGTTGATTATAATGATGAAACATGCTATATGTTTCCATGATGTACATGTGTTGATTATAATGCTGAAACATGCTATATGTTTCCATGATTTACAATTGTTGATTATAAAGCTAAAACATGCTATATGTTTCCATGATTTACATGAATTTGATTATAATGCTGAAATAGGCTATATGTTTCCATGATTTAAATGTTTTATAATGATGAAATATGCTATCGTTGAAATCAATACAACACTTTTAAATCGATTAGTCCGTCTGTCACGACTTAGCTTTCATTATTTACATGAAATATACATGTGCTACTGTTACAAGTCACTTGTTATTTGATGGGTGGTGCTTTTCACGCAATGACAACCGTACGTGTTGACCTGTTTTCTATTGGTTTAATAGACTCATCATATGTACACTTAGAGTTACAGTATATAAACCAAATAACACGCAACAACATAATTATGTCATTGTATATAAGAAGTATAGGAGAAGAAACAATAAGCCAACTAGCCTTAACGGTCACTTGGTTATCCAACAATCATTCACATATGTCTATTCGGTTATAAGAAAAAACGTTTTTTGTCAATTTCTCTTATATAGATATAGTAAAGTAGGCCCCACCACAAGGGCCAAACCGTGAGGACTAGGGGCATGCAAATCACAATTTTATACAGGACTCCTATACGACCATAATCATGCTCACCATTTGTTTCCCAGTGGTTGCTTTCTATATTGAGAAGAAGATTTTCAAAGTTTACCTTAAATTTGACTGTCAGATCTGACCATTTTTTGTTTCTTGGTCTGATACTTTTTTGTTTCTTGATCTGGCACATTTTTGTTTCTTGATCTGACACATTTTTGTCTCTTGATCTGACACATATTTATTTCTTGATCTGACATTGATTTGTTTGTTTTTACTATTCACGATGCTATAACTTTATGAGACAGATACTTTAGTTTGTTTAATCTCCTGCATTATTTCGGTAGCTCAGTCCGTGGCGTGACGCCGCATTGTTTGTATCGGAAATACTGTTGCGGTTAATGGGCGGAAACATATGGGGTGCCGTTTTACTATTTAACCTCAATAAGAGATATCACTCATTCGAATAAGTGATAACACATATACAAAACGAATAAGTAATATCACTTATTCGAATGAGTGATATCACCTATTCGAATGAGTGATATCATCTATTTTAAACGAATGAGTGAAATCACTCATTCGAATAGGTGATATCACTTATTCGATTTATCAAGCAAGAAAAAACAGACTGATCCCTGCTTAAATGATTCAGCAGTGAAGACATGATGAAAATGATTCAGCAGATAGAGATGTGATCCAGCAGTGAATATATGATGAAATATGGCAGGAGCAGCAAAAGAGCGTATTTTAGAATTTATAAAAAAAATATTCTCGCAGAAAGATGTTAATTTCATTATCAATGGCAGCAAGGGCTATATTTATCATGCCCTGCATCGAATTTACATTTACATTAATGTATAAAAAATATCATTTGCGACTTCAAAGAAGTATCTTACATATTTTTCTATATGTTCTGTTATATCCACAGTAGTGTTGGTTCTTTTATATAGTTCTTTTATAAATCATTTAATTGAGTTATTAGGTTCAGAACAATGCGTATTGTATGCCTCTTTATTGGGTCGAACACATTGATTTTATTTGTATATAGTATTATATATATAATACAGATAGGTTGAGCCGAAAATAAAACAAAGCTGATATTTCTCTACACTCATTTTATTTACTGTTTATGTCAGAATCGCAAATATATAACAAGCTATTATCGCAGGTCAAACTGTTTTGTTTATTTCAATTCGATTGCAAAACAAGTTTTAACAAATTATACAAATCACGATCGAAGTATTCCTATGTAAAATATACGGAAAAAGTATCTTACTCAATCCTACCACATATAGCCGTAACGGAGGATCGAACCTACGACACTCAGAATATGTATCCGATGCTCTACCATTGAACCACGCCATATACAAACCCTGAATTAGATATTACATTTCGGAAAACTCGGGTAGTTCAATGTGTGGTTACCTATGACAACAAAGGTATTCCAGAGGTAAACTATTGCACATCACCACTAGCTTAACAAAATAAAAGTGCTCCAAATATTACTACTTGGAGAATAATATCTCCATTGGTAATACTTGGAGAATGACATCTCCAATACTTGGAGAATAATATCTCCATTGATAATACTTGGAGAATGACATCTCCAATACTTGGAGAATAATATCTCCATTGGTAATACTTGGAGAATAATATCTCCATAGATGATACTTGGAGAATGATATCCCTATTGGTAATACTTGGAGAATGACATCTCCAATACTTGGAGAATAATATCTCCATTGGTAATACTTGGAGAATAATATCTCCATAGATGATACTTGGAGAATGATATCCCTATTGGTAATACTTGGAGAATAATATCTCCATTAGTAATAATTGGAGAATGACATCTCCAATACTTGGAGAATAATATCTCCATTGGTAATACTTGGAGAATAATATCTCCATAGATGATACTTGGAGAATGATATCCCTATTGGTAATACTTGGAGAATGACATCTTCAATACTTGGAGAATAAATCTCCATTGGTAATACTTGGAGAATAATATCTCCATAGATGATACTTGGAGAATGATATCCCTATTGGTAATACTTGGAGAATAATATCTCCATTAGTAATAATTGGAGAATGACATCTCCAATACTTGGATAATAATATCTCCATTGGTAATACTTGGAGAATAATATCTCGATATAAGTTATGATACTTGGAGAATGATATCCTCATTGGTAATACTTGGAGAATGATATCTCCATTGGTAAAACTTAGAGAATTATATCTCCATTGGTAGTACTTGGAGAATGATATCACCATTGGTAATACTTGGATAATGATATCTCTATTGGTAATACTTGAATAATGATATCGCCATTGGTAATACTTGGATAATAATATCTTCATTGAAATACTTGGATAATGATATCTCCATTGGTAATACCTGCATTACGATATCTCCATTGGTAATACTTGGATAATAATATCTCCATTGATAATACTTGGATAATGACATCTTCATTTGGTAATGCGTTCATGTAAAAATATGTGATTCGAGAACAACAAAAAATGATTTTCACATTGCCATGTGTCCCTTTAATGTACATCTTATGTTACAATGTTTAGGTTCGACATTCCATTTAATGTACTTTAATTCAATGCCTTTAAAGTTAGTCCTGCATATTATTTAACATAAAAACACCTAAATGTGACTCTAGCCCCTGTCGGCACGAGGTATAATGCAATTTCGTCTAGCGACCACTTACCTCTTACCGCTAAAGTCATGGGTTTGAGCCCAACTCGGTCCAAAACATATGAGAGATAGCATGCTAGTAACTTTCCGAAGGACGATGGTTCTACTAAGACTCATTCTGAGATCTTTCTCTACCAAAACAACGGTATATGCTATTATAATATAATATGTTATGTGTTGAAACTTAAACCCCATTTCAAATAAAATAAAAATGAAAAATAAAAATAAAATTTTATCGACTACAAACATATAGAGAAAAAAATATCTGTCCATGATACAACTCAGAATCTATTTGGTTTTAAAGAGACATACGGTATTGTGTAAAATTGTAATTTTTTACAGTAACTATCAATATATTTCTACATAATTAATTACATAAATGGTATTAAAATACACTATGTGTTTGCAGATCCTTTATTTTTTTTCTATTTCGGAAAATAACAAAATATGTTTAAATGCAGAAAGGTATATCCTATCTACGTAAATATCAATTTTATTATCAAAATCGATTTCAACATTGCCATGTGTCCCTTTAACATAATTATAGTATTACTGATTAACTCCGATTACCATTATTACATTACCCTATAACACAACATTGCCGTGTGTCCCTTTAACATAATTATAGTATTACTGATTAACTCCGATTACCATTTTAACATCATCCTGTAACTCTACATGACGTGTGTCCCTTTAACATAATTATATTATTACTGATTAACTCCGATTACCATTTCTACATCATCCTGTAACTCTACATGACGTGTGTCCCTTTAAAATAATTATATTATTACTGATTAATTCCGATTACTATTTCTACATTAGCCTTTAACACAACATTGCCGTGTGTCCCTTTAACATATTATATTATTACTGATTAACTCCGATTACCATTTCTATATCATCCTGTAACTCTACATGTCGTGTGTCCCTTCAACATAATTATATCATTACTCATTAACTCCGATTACCATTTCTACATCACCCTGTAACACAACATTGCCGTGTATCCCTTTAACATAATTATATTATTGTTGATTAACACCGAGTACAATTTCTACAACAACCTGTAATTCAAGATGGTTGTGTTTCTCTTTAACATAATTATATTATTGCTGATAAACTCTGATTTCCATTTCCATATCACCATGTAGCTCACAATTGCCGTGTGTCCCTTTAACTCAATTATATTATTACTGATTAACTCCGATTACCATTTCTACATCACCCTGTAACACAACATTGCCGTGTATCCCTTTAACATAATTATATTATTGTTGATTAACACCGAGTACAATTTCTACAACAACCTGTAATTCAAGATTGTTGTGTTTCTCTTTAACATAATTATATTATTGCTGATAAACTCTGATTTCCATTTCCATATCACCATGTTACTCACAATTGCCGTGTGTCCCTTTAACTCAATTATATTATTACTGATTAACTCCGATTACCATTTCTACATCACCCTGTAACACAACATTGCCGTGTATCCCCTTAACATAATTATATTA
Source organism: Panopea generosa (assembly GCA_029582155.1). NCBI lineage: Eukaryota > Metazoa > Mollusca > Bivalvia > Adapedonta > Hiatellidae > Panopea > Panopea generosa. The sequence continues at coordinate 34,840,396 of CM055896.1, forward strand.
TTGTTGATTAACACCGAGTACAATTTCTACAACAACCTGTAATTCAAGGTTGTTGTGTTTCTCTTTAACATAATTATATTATTGCTGATAAACTCTGATTTCCATTTCCATATCACCATGTAACTCACAATTGCCGTGTGTCCCTTTAACTCAATTATATTATTACTGATTAACTCCGATTACAATTTCTACATCACCCTGTAACTCATCATTGCCGTGTGTCCCTTAAACATAATTATATTATTACTGATTAACTCCGATTACCATTTCTATATCACCCTGTAACTCAACATTGCCGAGTGTCCCTTTAACATAATGATATAATTACAGATTTACTCGGATTACCATTTCTACATCACCCTGTAACAAAACATTGCCGTGTTTCCCTTAAACATAATTATATTATCGCTTATTAACTCCGATTACCATTTCTACATCACCCTGTAACTCATCATTGCCGTGTGTCCCTTTAACATAATTATATTATTGCTGATTAACTCCGATTACCATTTCTACATCACCCTGTAACACAACATTGCCATGTTTCCATTTAACATAACTATATTATTGCTGATAAACTTCAATTACCATTTTTACATCACCCTGTAACTCATCATTGCCGTGTGTCCCTTTAACATAATTATATTATCGCTGATTAACTCCGATTACCATTTCTACATCACCCTGTAACTCAGCATTGCCGTGTGTCCCTTTAAAATAACCATGTTATTGCTGATTAACTCCGATTACCATTTCCACATCACCATGTAACTCATCATTGCCGCCGTGTGTCCCTTTAACATAATTAAATTATTATGATTAACTCCGATTACCATTTCCACACCCCCTGTAACTCAACATTGCCGTGTGTCACTTTAACATAATTAAATTATTATGATTAACTCCGATTACCATTTCTACATCACCATGTAACTCAACATTGCCGTGTGTCACTTTGACATAATTATATTATTACTGATTAACTCTGATTACCATTTCCACAGCACCCGGTAACTCAACATTGTCGTGTGTCCTTTTAACATAATTATATTATTACTGATTAACTTCAATAACCATTTATATATCATCTTGTAATTCAACATTGCCATGTGTCACTTTAAAATAATTATATTATAACTGATTAACTCCGATTACAATTTCCACAGCACCCTGTAACTCAATATTGTCGTGCGTCCCTTTAACATAGTATTATGATTTCTGACTAACTCTGACTACCATTTCCACATCACCCTGTAATACAACATTGCCGTGTTTCCCTTAAACATAATCATGTTACTACTGATTAACTCCGATTACCGTTTCTGCATCATCCTGATACATGCATCCAGCACGTGTTCAGGGATCAAATCTTTTAACAGCTACTTCAGGTATACTCGGAGGGTTAGCCTTCATTTATCATCATACAAGGCCGACACACTCTACTGATCGTGTCCCATCGAGGCCAGAAACTATGCCGTGTTACCAATAGTACAATCGCATAGTTTTGATTTATATTTAGTAATAAATCTGTGTCTTATAAAACACATAATTGTTTTGTTTGTTTGGTTTATTGTTTTATACATATAAACTAGGTTGAATATCTTGGTTTTACTACTGAAGTTGTTGATAACTTTCATTCTAGATATTAACTTGTCATAACACTCTGCCAAAGAACGTTAACTCTCGTCTGATTGTTTTGTTATCACACTAGTATTATCACGCACTTTAAAATGAAAGTAATAATGCATAGCTCTGTATCTCGTGAACCACAACCGTAATGTTATTATTAATATTCTTATATATTTTTAATTTAAATTTTAAACTAAATAAAACGCCTTGATGATATTGATGTTCTGGTTAATAACTACATTCGAGATGTTGACCTTTCGTAACACACTGATGGCGGAGCTGAAATAACGTCTGACTGTTTAACTATAGTTTTTATTATAAACTTAAAGTAAATATTTTTATTTATAGTTCTTAAATCAGGAATCACAAACGTTTAATGTTGCTGGTTTTTTTTGTTTGTTTAAACCAGGTCGAAAACATTGATTTCACCGATGTTATTGGCAACTATCATTCTAGATGTTAACCTATCGTATCACAGATAGAGGAGCTGATATACCATCTGACTGTTTTACTATTACACCAGTTTTTATTGCGTACATGAAATGAATAAATTAATTTATAATTCTTATCTCAGGAATCAAAAACGTTCAATGTTTTTTTTTATTTTGTGTTTAGTCATCATTGTATCGGGTTTGCTGTCAGTAATGAGGAGATGTTTGTATCAGATTGGGGTAACAACGTCTATGCGGGACACTGCTGAGAACAATATGTAAGAATCATTCTGGAGCAGACATTTTCTCTATGACCAGACATATTACAGTGAGTGATGACGCAAGCAAGATTTATGTTGTGTTACAATCGGCAACTCATCTTTATTTGTTCGAGTTGGCACCATCTTACTTCCAAAAGATACCATCTGTATTGTGTTGTTGTCCAATACTACGACTGCTTCTTGTGGACTTATCTCACATACTGCTATAGGACGGTCAGGCATATCACACTCGTCTATCACTTTGTAGGTGGAACTGTTTAGTCTCTTAAGTTTCTTCATGTCGCAGTATGTCAGTAGTAAAGTACTGTCTGTCAATATACAGGAACCAAACATATCGTCAGACCTTGTACCCACGTTATACTCTCGCCGTCCTGTTATTTTATACAGCGCGCTGTGCTGCGGAACCAGAACCGATCTAGAACTTGTTTTCTTAGTGATATCTCCCAGTGATTTAAGTCCATCAAATAGGTTCATGACACTTTCATCTTTCTTGAACTCAATACAAACATTTTGATTTTTAGCAATCTTGTTACTGATTTTATCCGAATCTTTCTTTATATTTGACATTTTTTTCAAGCATACAAACTGTTGGGATCGATTTTTCACTGCCGACTGCATTTCCTGTTGACACGCTTCCATCTCTTTCACGATGCCATTCTCAGACTCGATTTCAGATTTTATTTTACTTTGAATATTCTCCGGCTTTGATTGGAACGTTTCTCTTGTTATCTTCTTTAGTTCATCTAATCTGCTATTGATCTTCAGCCTAAAGTCGTTAATCGTGTCCAAGGTGGCAGTTGTTTGGTTATTAATGTCATTGAAATCAACCTGTCGTGCATCTGACATACAACTTAATTTGTTATTGGCTTTCCTCCAAGCTTCTTGTAATTGTTTCATCTCATCATCTCGAAGAATATTCTCGATTTCCTCAGGTATGTATAACACATCTTTGCATGATCTGTTAGAATAACCATTGATAATTAATCCACATGTATTTCAACTGATTTTATACCTTTTCTTTTAACGTGTGGCGGCATGATGCAACAAATTATGTCAACTTTTAATATTACAGTATACGATATACATTAATAAGGTGTCGCTTTACTTTTAGATATCTTTTTTATACTTGTATTTGAACTGGTAATGTCAAATATTTGAATACGTGATATCAAACATTCAAGGTGATGTCACGTTTTCGAGTAAATTTTATCAAGTATCAATGATATCACATATTTAAGTTGATGATATCATATACTAGAGTTGGTGATATCACGTATTGAAGTTGGTGATATCAGCTATTCGATGTGGTTACATCATATATATTGGAGTTGGTGATATCACGTATTGAAGTTAGTGATATCACATATTCGAGGTGGTGATATCGCGTATTAAAGTACGTAGCATCACGTATTCGAGTTGGTGATATGACGTATTAAAGTTGGTGGTATCACGTATAAAAGTTGAAGTTATCATGTTTTGAAGTTGGTGATATCACATATACGAGTTGGTGATATCACGTACTAAAGTTGGATGTATAATAATAAGTATATCAAAGTTAGTGATCTCACGTATTGAAGTTGGTTATATCACACATACGAGTTGGTGATATCACGTATTCGAACTGGTGATATGACGTATTCTAGTTGGTGATATCATGTATTAAATTTGGTGGTATCACGTTATTAAGTTGGTAAACTGACGTATTAAGAGTTGGTGATATCACGTTTTCCATTTGATGAAATCAGTTTTAAAGTTGGTGATATCACATATTCGAGTTGGTGATCTCACGTATTAAAGTTGGTGATATTACATATTCGAGCTGGTGCTATCACGTTTTAAATTTGGTGATATTACGTATTCGAGGTTATTATATTTTTAGTACATTGTATTGTGTATCTGTTTGAAAATCTGTATGATGGTTTTGGGTTCCAAAGGAAGGGCCATCTGGTCCTTTTTAAACCCACTGTGATGTGGTAAACTTATAGCACTGTACATCAATTGTAACCATAACTTTTAAAGTCACTAAGTCTTATGACAGATGTCATATACATTTAGTCAGTTACAACTATCTTAAACGTAAGACAATTTGTAGATTCATAACTGAAATGGAGGCTCCCAATCCCAATGGGGGTCTTGTTTGATTTTGAGTACATCCACAGATTTAGCATCAACAACATGTGGTGGTAACAGCTTTATGACTATGTGCGAACATTTATTAAATGTGACGGTAGTTTGACATAGTGGTTGTTCTTATCCTCGTAATGATGTTTCCGAGTGAATAAAGAATTAATCAAATCACAGTCATCATAAGACTTTCGATTGTGTAATGTGTGCATCACAAAATATTAACAAATCATAAAAAGACACACAATATAAATACTCGTCAATTATCACTTTTCTGAAAAATTACTTTATGTAAATATTACACTAATGATCAATTGATTTGACATAAAGTAGTAGTAGTAGTAGAAGTAGTAGTAGTAGTAGTAGTAGTAGTAGTAGTAGTAGTTGTTGTTGTTGTAGTAGTAGTAGTAGTAGTAGTAGTAGTAGTAGTAGTAGTAGTAGTAGTGGCAGTTGTAATATTAATAGATGTAGTGGAAGTAGAAGTAGTATAAGTAGTAGAAGTAGTGGTAGTTATAGTAGTAGTAGAAGTAGTAGTAGCAGTAGTAGTAATAGTAGAAGTGGTTTTGTTCGCATACGGCAATTATTCTGATTTACAGGCAATTTCAGATTCTGTAACGATCCGACATGTATCTACAGTCATATATTAGAATTTTGAACAGAAGAGCCTCCGAGACTCCGAGGCAAATATCATCAAAATTATTAAAAAGTGACAATATCTGTAAGAAAATATTTCTCACTTAAAAGCGTTATGATTTTTACTTGCCGATTTTTAGGAACTACTGATATTTTCTTCCTTTACTTAGAAATTGTATTTTTACACGAATTCAATTCAATTCACTTCACAATAGCTAGTATACTTAACGCAAAGTATTGAACAGTATATAACCGTAGTGGCTCTGGAACTCACCCAGCGTTTCTCTATTTTATAGTGACGCGACATCAGTATATTTCAAACGGATTTAGCGCCATTTTCCGCACATAACATGTTGTCCGCCGAGTTTTATTATAATTTTTTAGTAGCGAAATACAAAATATCCATATACGTTAATCTGAGTGGAGCCACTTTCAATCCGCAAATAACAAGCAAACTTAACAGTGTCTGACCAAGTAGGTCTCGAACCAGCGACTTCAGCGGTTAGAGTAATGTCCTTTACAGTCTTAAACCCATCAGCAACGGAGAAACCGTCTAAGATATGTTTTAATAATTTTTATATAAAACTTTTATCCTGTACCGAAATAATAGATATAATTTTTTATGGTATAGTTTTAAAGATATTTTTTTCGTAATGTCATGGTTGGACAAAACTTCATTGATAAGCGACAGTATCATTTTTATTTATTTATAATTGCGATTTAAACTTGTAAAAAATATCTCAAACTATAAAGAATCCTTTTTAACGTGCCGAAATATGCAATTCATGTATTTATTTTATAATTTCTAAAAGTGAGATTTACTCAGAATAGCTTCCAAGTACGACCAATAAACCAATACTGATACGTTCTAACAAACCAAGATTACAGTTCAGATTTCTTTGAATTCTTATGATAATTGTAATATATAATCAAATCTACATTCCATCGCGACGGAGAACACGGTCCGGACATACACGCTTCTTGCATTCTACACTAATGGAAATGTGTTATGAATAATCGAGACACTAGATGTTTTATCACACATCAAAATGAGAGAACACACTCAATGCACGCTATGTAGCTGTGTTACAAGACGCTATTTCTTACAATTTTAATTACCAAAACGATCTTAGACTATTTGATTGTTTCCCATAAATTATAATCTCACACCGACGAATGAATACTGCAAATACGTATTTTATTGTATAATGACACATATAACATTGATTTAAACCAGCATTCACTACACACACATTTGAATTGAAGTTCTATGTGACAGACTTTTACTGTCGGTATATCGTAAATATTCCTCAAAGAGATCTTAATTATTTATTTAATTGATATTAACATGTACTATACACCGATATAGAATATATGATTATGTGTTCCGTTTTCTACAGGATGCAAATCTATTTCTTTATGTAACAGTTGATATAATTTATACTCTGTAAAAATAAGTTCTGTAAAATTAGGTTATTTGCGTTAATTATATATTGAAAATTGTATTTCATACTGATGTTTTATATATATAGATTAACAAAAAATTAAACTTAACAGACGAAAAACGAATAAAATTCCATTAATGTATTAGTAATCTCGATGTGCAACACACTCGGCAAAACGTCTTATTGAAGTCACTAGACGGCGAATCTTCCGTTGAGAAATCAATGCACACTGTTGCCGAAGAATAGCTGTTCACACACCTTGTGTGTTGGTCGATGCGTTTGTATACAACACGGCCAACAATATTCAAAACACGCCAGATTAGGCTCCATTGGCAGCCAATCTATTTCTTGAATACCATTTTCTGTTAGAAATTCCTGTTTAGTGTACGATGTGGTGTCGCAATATCTTTCTGGAAAGTAGGTTGTTGCATTCCCATTTGCTGCATATATGGTACAACGTGTGACCTTAAAATTTCGTCAATGTAGCGACGGCTGTTCATATTGCCCAGCACAGTAACAAGGTCAGTCCTATTATTTGTGCCTATTCCAGCCCAGGCCATTACACTTCCCGAGTTGTTCGCAGTAACTGGCACAACAGTAGGCTCCAAGTGCGTCGTCTCTCCTCGTCTGCGCCATACACGAATACGTCTTTCAACATTTTTAAGACAAAGTTTAGATTCATCTGAAAAGGACACTCGTGACCATTGGCGCCTGTTCCATCGACTGTGAGCTCTGCAAAACTGCAGTCTCATGGCTTTGGGACGGGGAGAAAGATAATATTTCTTTGACAGAGCCCTTGACCTTAATCCAGCATTTCGAACACGGTTCCTTATTGTTTGTACGTCTGCTAGTAATTGAAACGCCGTTAAGGCGGTCCTCGCGCTGTGTAGTCACTCTTGGTCGTCCCGATCGAGTCTGTCAGAAACTGTCTCCGTCGTCTGAAAACGCTGGTTATCTCGTACGATAGTACTATGGTTAACATTAAAGTGGTGCGCAAATGCCTGTGGCAGCATCCCGGCGTCTGTCTCAACTAAAGCACGCGCTCGATCTTCATCGAAGAGCATTCTCAGTGGACGATGTTGTCTTGTATTCGCCATAGCCAAACAATGAATACATTCATGCAACTAAATTGTTTATTGTAATTGAGAAAAGGCATGCAGAACACTTGATTGTGCTTGAAAACGTGTTATTTCACTTCAGGTAGAGCTTGCCAGTGCGGAATTGTTTTTAAGTTATTGAATTGTCAATTATTGTATTTATCTGTATTTTAGCCATTTTTGACCGAATACCACTATAACTTGTTCATAAGATTACTAATGAACTAATGAATGGATTTTCCCTGTTTATTTTGACCGAATTTCTGTTTATTAATATGATATATAAAACATAGTCGTTAGATTATAGTTTTCATTTTATAATGAACTTTTTTTACCGAGTGTACAATGAGTGTTCACGTATTGATTCAATTTCTTATCGATGAATTTAAAAGTACCTATTAAACTTCCAAATATTTTGATAATAACAAATATTATTAATAAAATTAAAAGTGTTGATATTACTGCGAAGTTATTTCTATAATCCCCTTATTGACTGCTTTGTAAAACATACAAAACAAAGAACTTCGATCGAAATACGTATTTTTTAAAAGAGCGGACTTCTCATTTAAGTTATTTGGTTAGAAGATGTTCGTTTCGTTTTTTAACAATCCTAGCCTATATTCGAAAGTACACAGACAAACACCCTTATGTTGGTGGGCTTTATCTCGGTGGGGGTTGGGGGTATATAGGTACTTAGAATCGGCAAAGAAATGACAGAAACCTGAAAAAAAAAACACTTTTTGCGCATCATAACAATTTATCAATTATTTTCATAGAATTCAGAATGAGGTTCATTAACAAGACAAGTAATATTTAACGAATGCGGTATTGATGTACACACGGTAATATACGATGTCCCGTGGGGGGGGGGGGGGGGGGGGGGGGCGGGGGGGGGAGCATTGTGGCATATTATTAAATCAAATATGTAGTAACAACGGAACTACGATGGTGAAAATTCGAAACAACGATGGTGAAAAATTGAAACAACGATTGTGAAAAGTCGAAACTACGCCCAATCGTTGTTTTGACTTTTCACCATCGTATTTTCGACTTTTCACCATCATATTTTCGACTTTTCGACTTTTCATTATTGTGTTTCGTTATTTGGACTTTTCACTATCATAGTTTTGTCGTTTCGTTGTAAGTATTGATTCCGAAACACAGTAATTAAGTTTTCATCTTCCCATTACCTATACCTGTTTTGCTCAAGAATCGCCATTGCATAATCACATGTATTTGAATCTGTAGCGCACGCCATAACTTAGCAAATCAAGTAGTTTTCTAGTTGTCAATATTGAGAGGCTACCGTAGGCTTTTTGTTCAGAACAGTAATTAAAGATATCAAATTTATATGAACAATAACGATGCGTCATTTCCGTGCAATAAATCATCTTGTGGACACCTGTTTAATAATACACTGAGGAGAATGAATATGGATATGTTTAAACTCCATCAATCAAATAGATAATTTCCAAACACAAACCCCTTACCTTGGCTGTTTTACTACAACTATATACTATACTGCGCACTTACCTTGGCTGTTTTACTACAACTATATACTATTATGCACACTTACCTTCGCTGTTTTACTACAGCTATATACTATACTGCGCACTTACTTTCGCTGTTTTACTACAGCTATATACTATACTGCGCACTTACCTTCGCTGTTTTACTACAGCTATATACTATACTGCGCACTTACCTTCGCTGTTTTACTACAACTAAATACTATACTGCGCACTTACGTTCGCTGTTTAACTACAACTGTATACTATACTGCGCACTTACCTTCGCTATTTTACTACAACAATATTCGCTGTTTTACTACAACTATATACTATACTGCGCACTTACCCTCGCTGTTTTACTACAGCGTTATACTATACTGCGCACTTACCTTCGCTGTTTTACTACAACTATATACTATACTGCGCACTTACCTCCGCTGTTTTACTACAGCTATATACTATACTGCGCACTTACCTTCGCTGTTTTACTACAACTATATACTATACTGCGCACTTACGTTCGCTGTTTAACTACAACTGTATACTATACTGCGCACTTACCTTCGCTATTTTACTACAACTATATTCGCTGTTTTACTACAACTATATACTATACTGTGCACTTACCCTCGCTGTTTTACTACAGCGTTATACTATACTGCGCACTTACCTTCGCTGTTTTACTACAGCTATATACTATACTGCGCACTTACCTTCGCTGTTTTACTACAGCTATATACTATACTGCGCACTTACCTTCGCTGTTTTACTACAGCTATATACTATACTGCGCACTTACCTTCGCTGTTTTACTACAGCTATATACTATACTGCGCACTTACCCTCGCTGTTTTTCTACAGCTTTATACTATACTGCGCACTTACCCTCGCTGTTTTACTACAACTATATACTATACTGCGCACTTACCTTCGCTGTTTTACTACAGCTATATACTATACTGCGCACTTACCTTCGCTGTTTTACTACAGCTATATACTATACTGCGCACTTACCTTCGCTGTTTTATTACAGCTATATACTATACTGCGCACTTACCTTCGCTGTTTTACTACAGCTATTTACTATACTGGGCACTTACCTTCGCTGTTTTACTACAGCTATATACTATACTGCGCACTTACCCTCGCTGTTTTTCTACAGCTTTATACTATACTGAGCACTTACCATCGCTGTTTTACTACAACTATATACTATACTGCGCACTTACCTTCGCTGTTTTACTACAGCTATATACTATACTGCGCACTAACCTTCGCTGTTTTACTACAGCTATATACTATACTGCGCACTTACCTTCGCTGTTTTACTACAACTATATATACTGCGCACTTACCTTCGCTGTTTTACTACAACTATATACTATACTGTGCACTTACCTTCGCTGTTTAACTACAACTGTATACTATACTGCGCACTTACCTTCGCTGTTTTACTACAGCTTTATACTATACTGCGCACTTATCTTCACTGTTTTACTACAGCTATATACTATACTGCGCACTTATCTTCGCTGTTTTACTACAACTATATACTATACTGCGCACTTACCTTCGCTGTTTTACTACAGCTATATACTATACTGCGCACTTACCTTCGCTGTTTTATTACAACTAAATACTATACTGCGCACTTACCTTCGCTGTTTTACTACAACTATATATACTGCGCACTAACCTTCGCTGTTTTACTACAACTATATACTATACTGCGCACTTACCTTCGCTGTTTTACTACAAATATACTATACTGCGCACTTACCTTCGCCGTTTTACTACAGCTATATACTATACCGGCACTTACCTTCGCTGTTTTACTACAGCTATATACTATACTGCGCACTTACCTTCGCTGTTTTACTACAGCTATATACTATACTGCGCACTTACCTTCGCTGTTTTACTACAGCTATATACTATACTGCGCACTTACCTTCGCTGTTTTACTACAGCTCAAAAGTTACCGATGCCATTCCGATCGGACCCCGATTAGCTCAGTCGGTAACGCTTCTGATTATCAATTCAGGGGTCGTGAGTTCGAATCCCTGCACGGCAAGAGTCTTCGTGAAGTTTGATTTACGAAATTGTGTCTCATTATCATTCGTCAATCACCGCTGATTCAATTGGGATCAATTATAAGTTACTTGCGGAGACACCAGGGGGTGTGCTCGAGTAATAGTTAACCTTTCAGGATCCTAGGAAACAGTGGATAGGTTAACTAATCGTCTGTAAGCCCTCGATGACATAAAAATTGCACTAAATATTAAATCAAAACCGAAGTTTCGTGACTCCCGGTGTTCTGCGTAAAGGAGACTACCTTGTAAACATATACCCGTTAGCCATGTAACTCAAGTCAAAGAAGAAAGTGAACTGGTAAAATTACAGTATATCATTTAGATAAAATAATCTGACAATGACAAAGACAATACAGAATTGTCATTGTCAAAATTAATATATATTTAGTTTATTAACCTAAAATGAATACATTGTGAATAGAACCTGTTTGAATTAAAGATTAAACCGATTGGTGTCATTCATATACGCCACACGAATATTTATGTGCTTTATACATTTTGAACGCTTCAGTTAAGATAAATATTCTTCTTTTTTGCTAATTAAGGTCAGAAAAAAAAAAATTCAATAAAAAACCCACAATATAATAACGATATGACAAATGTGTACAGTCACATCAGTTTCGTCTAGAATTGAGTTACAGAAAAGTTCGCTGACTATACTGTTCTGCATGCAATAATCAAAGGCTCAAGGGGCATAACCTTTGCAAATGTTCCTTACATATTTTACATGAAGTTGTTTCCCTTCTGATTTTATTTTTGTTATCAATCAAAAGCATTTGGATAAACATTTGATTAGATATTGATGCTCACAACTTAGACAGTACAAACACTTATTTGTCATATATATCTGAATGTGTCTGTGAAAATCGTTATGATAAATAGTGGGGGCTTGGATGGCTTATTAAATTAAATAAGTAATTTATATTTCTCGGTGAAATATCATAATATTCTTATAACTTGTAACATATAGTTTGCTTTGATTCGCAAAAACGTGGCGAAATTTCATTTCTTTTTTTAGTTTTCAGTTTCAATGAAATACTTTGACGTGCAATGAGATACATTTGCCAATCTAATAATATCATATCTGTAATGGAAGACGTGTTTTCCCATTTGTTGTTTTTTTCGTCATCAGCTGAGGGTGTTTTCTTGCGGAAATTGTTATTTTGTATTGTTGTCAACCTTGTTGTTCGTATATAGCTGCTGTAATGTTATACTTTGTCTGTTCGATGGGAGACCGCAGCATGGTCTAGTGGTAGAGCGTCCGCCTCGCATGCGGAACGGGTCATACCAAATACTTTAAAAATGATACTAGAATCTTCCTCGCTTGACGCTCAGCATTTAGAGGACAGTTCTAGGACTGGTCGGCCCAGTGTCAGTATAATGTGACTGGGTGGGGTATCATAACATGTGTCTGCGGCATGATACTCCGTGTGACAGCGCTCAGACTACTGTCTCAAGTAGATACCGTCGCGATATGACTGAAAAATTGTTGAAAAACACCATACAACAACTACAACAACTGTTCGAGGGATAGAGTTGTCCGATTGATAGTTCAAGGCAACACTTTCTATCAGTATAAATCAAGAATGGCAAAATACTCCTGCATATCTACACCTCATTATTTCCTGATACATTTTCCCCAAAAATTTCGCCAATTTTGACTACAAATAACCATAGCTATGGTCAAATATGTTTAGATTCATCAGTACTGTAGGTAAACGCTATAAATATCTTTAAACACATTAAATGGATAAAAAGCAGGTCATTAACATAAATAAATAAAATCTGAATTATTTCGTATATCAAATCCAACGAAACGTGACAAAATTCGGACTTTTTCTCAGATGAAACAATGTTTACAACATGTAAACTTGTATGACGGATCAAACTGAATAATTCAAAATGAAACAATGTGACTCATTTAATACGTTACAATACATATTGCAAGTTTAAACGGGAAATCTATTTAAGGCTAACATTTTCAATATAAAAGTTTAGCATCATGGCTAAACAGATTTCCTTTTTGAAAACGGGGTCAATGAGTTTTTACTGGTCAAAAATGTTTAAAACCAATTTTAGAATATTGAAAATTGAACTTTATTTACCAATGAATAAACAAAAATGTTATTGAAGAGACGTCGTTGTTAACAGTGATTGTTTTTAAATATATTTCCCATGCGTTTGTCCTCATCAAAATCACCATCGCTAACCATTACTTATTGAACTCCGCGTTACATCGTATAGCGGAGTACCTTTGTCCTGGCGTTATTGTTATACAAAACCTGTTTTGAACGCTCGAGTGATTCGAGATTAAATATAAATATAGCTTTTTGGCGGTTCTAGCGATTGACTCTGAGCGACGACATCGGAAAAAATTAAATTCAATGCTCGAAATTACAGAGAAATATAATTGTTACATGTATTTCATTTACATAACAATATGAAACATCAATGTGATAAATGTCGTTTATTAAAAAAAGTTATTCTGAACATACTGGATATGCAGGCGTATTGTTCATAAAAGATTTTCAAGAATGATGCTCGACATTCAGTGGTAAAAGACATTTGATAAACGGGCACAGGTTTTCAGAGTCTACCGTCTTTGTTTTTTTCCTGGGCGAGTCGACCACGTTTTGAAAATCTTTTATGACTGTCATTTAACATGTGCAATGTATTTCAAAGATTGTTCTTTAACATATGTGTATCATTTTTTATGCACCTGATTGTATATATGTATATACGACGTCTAGTTAACGTATGTTGTCACTCTATATAAATGCGTCTCGCAAATCGCAAAAACAGTGTCTGTTGTTTGTTGGATTTTTGGCCCGATTAGCTCAGTCGGTAACGCGTGTGACTATCAATCAAGGGGTCGGAGTTCGAATCCCTGCCCGGCAACAGTCTCCGTGATGATTCATATACGATATTGTGTCTCATTATCATTTCGCCTCTCACCGCAGATTCACGTGGGAAAGTTATCAGTTACTTGCGGAGATGGGGTGTGCTCGAGTACTGGTTAATCCAAGGAAACAGTGGTTAGGTTAACTGATCGTCTGTTAGCCCTCGATGGCATAAAAATTACGCTAAATATTCAATCAATCAATCAATCAATTGATCAATTGTATGGTAAATAGAAAGGACTGCCTTTTTCCTTTTCATAAATGTCACAATATACTATCAATACCACAATACCAACGTATCATACGAATTAGATATCGTTATATCAATTGAATATTTGGTCGGTAGCGTGGTCTAAGGCGCTGGTTATAGGCACCAGTCGCTTCGGAGGCGTGGGTTCGAATCCCACCGCTGCCATTAATTTTTGCTTTCAGTTTTAATATATGAATATAAATAGTAAAATTCCATTAGAGAATTCCGTTTATTGTTTCAACATAATAGTATAGTTATGCAAAAATGTCGTATTAGGGGTTTGCATACTGACAACATCATTTGTATGTGTCAACCAACGTCCGATCGCATATCGCTATTTGAAATCAAAGGCCTCAAAGGCCTGACGGAAGGCTCGCTGCTTGTGTTAATTCGAAATTGTAGGTTCGGGGAATTGGAAAACTTAGTTAGATTTTTGATATGTTAATTAAGAAGGCAATTCATTGGGATTTAGAAAAACGAAGTGGTGTGTTTTATATTTATTTTGTGTATCTGTATAAATAATATCCTGCATACAATACAGAGTCTATATCAATACTTTTCCAACTGTACCTATCAAACAGTGATAAAGCACCGAACCAATGATCGGAGGGCCGTGGGTTCGATCCTCAGCCTCAGCAGTGTGCGGTGTGCTTGAGCAAGACACCTTTTCCGCTTATGATTAGAACTGTTATTTAGTTCTATCCTAGAAGACTTCGGGCATGATTTGTCTAAGTTGTAAGAACTTGTTTCACAATCGAAGTAAAATAAATTAGTTTAAACATTTACACTAATCACCTTTCGTATTAACCCCACCGCGGCTAATGGCAGTATATATTTCATATTTCTATATAAAGTATAATAAAGACCTATACATTATATATCTACATAATGTAAATGTAAAACGTATATTTCTTCATGATGTGAATATAAAAGTTATATATCTACATGATGCACATATAAAACTTATATATCTACACCATGCAATTATGAAACTTATATATCTACATGTTGCAAATATAAAACTTATATATCAACATAATACAAATATAAAACTTATATATCTACATGATACAAATATAGAACTTATATATCTACACGAGACAAATATGAAACTTATATATCTATATGTTGCAAATATAAAACTTATATATCTATATGTTGCAAATATAAAACTTATATATCAACATGATACAAATATAGAACTTATATATCTACACGAGACAAATATAGAACTTATATATCTACACGAGACAAATTTGAAACTTGTATATCTACATGATGCAAAAATAAAACTTGTATATCTATATGTCGAAAATATAAAACTTATATATGAACATGATGCACATATAAATTTATATATCTACACGAGGCAAATATAAAACTTATATATCTACATGATGCAAATATAAAACCTATATATCTACATGGAGCAAATATAAACCATATATATATCTAGATGGTGCACATAAAAAAATATTATATCTACATGGTGCAAAGATAAAACTATTATATCTACATGTTGCAAATATAAAACTTATATATGAACATGGTGCAAATATAAAACGTACATATGAACATTGTACATATATAAAACTTATATATCTATCTACATGGTGCAAATTAAGATTTATATATATATACAGGATGCAACTTATGTATAAAAGGGATGCAAATATAAAACTCATATTTCTACAAACTGCAAATATAAAACTTATCTACATGACGCAAATATGAAACTTATATATCTAATGGTGCCAATTAAACTTATAAATCTACTTTTTGTAAATACAAAACTTATTTTTCTACACGATGCAAATATAAAATTTGAATATCTACATGATCCATATATAAAAGTTATATATCTACATTAAGCAAATAATAAACATATATATATACACGATGCACATATAAAAGTTATACATCTACATGATGTAAATACAAAACTTATATTTCTACATGATGTAAATACAAAATTAATATATCTAAACGATGCAAAAATAAAACTTATACTACAATAAAACTACAACATTTTAAGGACACGTATATCTACAATATGTCAAGGACACATATATTTACAATATTCCAAGGACACGTATATCTACAACATTTCAAGGACACGTATATCTACAATATTAAAAGGACACGCATATCTACAATATTCCAAGAAAATATATATTTACAATATTTCAAGGGAACATATATCTGCACTATACCAAGGAAACATCAAATTATCAATTAAACATTGTATTAAATCAATTTCGAATCTAACGTGCCACACTAGTCTTACAAACAAAGCTACATATATCAATCATTCTTAACAAAGCCGATTCCTATAATAATTATTTGATAATAAAATATTATTTTGGCAATACATTCATGCGGAGATTGGTGTGTTCCTCGAACATAAGTAAACTGACTAAATGTAAAATGGTCGTGTGCCCTTTTAGGAAAATCTTAAATTATCATGTATGTGTTCGCAACTTCGTAATGTACATTAAATAAATATATTTCAAAGATAATCCCACAGAAATAGGTCTACACGTTATTTCACATAAAATGACTTTAGCCTCACCTCAGTGATCACGTGTTCTAAGGAGCTTTGTCTAACGACCTCTTACCTTTGAGGTCATGTGTTTTAGCCGGGCTTGGTCCAATCAAATACGTGAGAAAGTTTTCCAGTTACTTACGGAAAAACGGAAAGTCGGTGGTTCTCTTCGGGTTAATGCTTGGGTCTTGATCCATTAATAAAACTGGATATGCTATACATACCCGGCTATGTGTAGGAAATGGCTTTAGACTACTAATACATGTATATAGAAAAATTGAAATCTATGATAAACAAGTTTCTCCATGGACACAAAGTGATTACAGTAATTATGTAAAATTGTATTTTTTACTCTTCCGTATTTCTGAAAATTATATTTCTACATGATACAAAAGATTAAGATACCCCAGTATGTTTGCAGATTCTTAACTTCGTATTTCGTGAACCAAATCCGTTTAAATTAAATAAAAAAAAAATTAAGTTATAAATGTTTTGGTTAGTAACTATCATTCTAGATGTTGACCTATCGTAATACACTGATGGCGAAGCTGAAATAACACCTGGCTGTTTTACTATTACACCAGTTTTTATCACGTGCTTAAAATGATAAAATCCATTTATAATTCTTATCTCACGGATCACGAATATTTAATGTTTTTATTTTTTGTTTGTTTAAACCAGGTCGAAAACATTGATTTTAGTGCTGTTATTGGTAACTATCATTATAGATGTTGACCTATCATAACCCACTGATAGAGGACATGATATATCATCTGACTGTTTAGCTATCACACCAACTTTATCTCCGCTCGGTCCAAACTGTACAACATTGTGAGACTTATAACCACATACAAACACATTACCACACCCGTCAGTACATACTCCCCATGCACCAGACAACTCAGGATCACAAAACCGCGAGAGTACTCTCCCATTCCTGTCCAGAACAATCACACCTTTGTTATCAGCGGCAACATAAATCTTGCTGCCGTCATCACTCACTGTAATATGTCTGGTACAAGAGAAAATATCTGCTCCTGATTGATCCTTACATATTGTTCTCAGCAGTGTCCCGGATGTGTCATGTACATAGACGTTTTTACCCTGATCTGACACAAACATCTCCCCATTACTGACAGCAAGCCCAAAAATATAATGACTCATCTTTATTGATCGAGTTGGCGCCATCTTACTTCCCAAAGATACCAGCTGTATGGTGTTGTTGTTAAATGTTACACCTGCTTCTTGTGGACTTATCTCATATACTGCTATAGGACAGTTAGGCATATCACACTCGTCTATCACTTTGTAGGTGGAACTGTCCAGTCTCTTCAGTTCCTTCAAGTTGTAGCATGTCAGTAGTAAAGTACCGTCTGTCAGTATACAGGAACCATACATACAACTAGAACCTCTAGTCACGTTATACTCGTGACGTCCTGTTACTTTATACAGCGCACTGTGCTGCTGAACCTGAGCCGAGCTAGATCTTGTTTTCTCAGTGATGTCTCCCAGTGATTCAAGTCCACCCAACAGGTTCATGATACTTTCATCTTTCTGAAATTCAATACAAACATTTTGATTTTTAGTTATCTCGTTACTGATTTTTTTCGACTCAATAATTTTTTCTTGACATTTTTTCAAGCATACAAACTGTTGGGATCGATTTTTCACTGCCGACTGCAGTTGCTGTTGACACATTTCCATCTCTTTCACGATGCCATTCATAGACTCAATTTCAGATTTTATTTTACTTTGAATATTCTCCTGCTTTGATTGGAACGTTTCTCTTGTTATCTTCTCCAGTTCATCTAATCTGCTATTGATTTTCAACCTAAAGTCGTTAATCGTGTCCAAGGTGGCAGATGTTTGGTTATTAATATCATTCAAATCAACCTGTCGTGCTTCTGACATACAACTTAATTTGTTATTGGCTTTCTTCCAATCTTCTTGCAATTGTTTCATCTCATCATCTCGAAGAATGTTCTCGATTTCCTCAGGTATGTATAACAAATCTTTGCATGATCTGTAAGGATAACCAATGAGTATTAATCCACATGCATTTCAACTGATTTTATACTTTTTCTTAATTGTTTGCCTATGGGGGCAAGATGCTACAATTTATATCATAGCTTTAATATTACAACATACAAGAAAACATTTATAAGGTGTCGCTTTACTTTTAAATACCTTTTTTGGTCCTTGTATTTGAACTGGTAATGTCACATATTTGAACAAGGGATATCAAATATTGAATGGGTGATGTCACGTTTTCAAGTAAATTATATCATGTATCAAAGTTGGAGATATCACATATTCAAGTTGATGATATCATATATTAGAGTTTGCAATATCACGTATTGAAGTTAATGATATCACATATTCGAAGTGGTGATATCGCGTATTAAAGTTGGTGATATCACGTACAAAAATTTGAGGTATCATGTATTAAAGTTGGTGATATCACGTATTCAAGTTGATGATACCATATAGTATAGTTTGTGATATCACGAATTGAAGTTGGTGATATCACGTATTCGAAGTAGTGATATCGCGTATTAAAGTTGGTGGTATCATGCACTTAACTTTGTGATATCACATATACGAGTTAGTGGTATCACGTACAAAAATTTGAGGTATCATGTATTAAAGTTAGTGATATCACGTATTCAAGTTGATGATATCATATATTAGAGTTTGTGATATCACGTATTGAAGTTGGTGATATCACTATTCAAGTTGATGATATCATATATTAGAGTTTGTGATATCACGTATTGAAGTTGGTAATATCACATATTCGAAGTGGTGATATCACGTAATAAAGTTGGTGGTATCATGTACTAAACTTGGTGATATCACATATACAAGTTGGTGATATCATGTGTTAAAGTTGG
Organism: Panopea generosa; assembly: GCA_029582155.1. Taxonomy (NCBI): domain Eukaryota; kingdom Metazoa; phylum Mollusca; class Bivalvia; order Adapedonta; family Hiatellidae; genus Panopea; species Panopea generosa. The sequence continues at coordinate 34,860,229 of CM055896.1, forward strand.
TGGTATCACTTATTAAAGTTGGAGGTATCATAATATATCAAACTTGGTGATATAAAATATTCAAGTTGATGATATAATAGAGTTGCGATATCACGTATTGAAGTTGGTAATATCACATATTCGAGGTGAAGATTTCACGTATTAAAGTTGGTAATATCACATATACGAGTTGGTGACTTAACGCATTGGAATTGGTGATATCACGTATTCAAATTGGTAATATCACGTATTAAAATTTGTGGTATAACGTATTAAAGTTGGAAATATCATGTATCAAAGTTTGCGATATCACATATTTGAGCTGGTGATATCACGTATACATACTGTTGATATCACGAATTAAAGTTGATGATATCACATATTAAAGTTTGGGATATCACATATTCGACTCGATACATTCACGTATTAAAGTTGGTGATATCACATATTCGAGTTGGCGATATCATGTATTAAAATTGAAGATATTATGTATTCGAGTTTATGGTATTTTGAATACATTGTATTTTATACCTGTATGATGATTTCGGGTTTAAAAAGAAGGGCCTTATGATCCTTTTTAAACCCACTGTGATGAAATAAACTTAAAACACTGTACATCTATTGTTTTCATAACTTTTCCCATAGTCTGGTGACAGATTTCATATACATTTAGTCAGTTACAACTATTTTAAACGTAAGACATTTTGCCGGTAGACAGCACATCTTGTAGATTCATTACTGATATGGAGTCTCCCAATCCCAATGGTGGTCTTGTTTGATTTTGAATACATCCACAGATTAAGCATCAACAACATGTGGTAGTAACAGCTTTAGGACTATGTGCGAACATTTATTAAATGTGACGGTAGTTTGACATAGTGGTTGTTCTAATCCTCGTAGAGATGTTTCCGAGTAAGAAAAGAATTAATCAAATTCACAGTCATCATAAGACTTTCCATTGTGTAATGTGTGCATCACAAAATATAAACAAATCATAAAAAGACACACAATATAAAAACTCGTCAATTATTACTTTTCTGACAAATAACTTTTATGTAAATATTACAATGATGATCATTTGATTTGACATAGTAGTAGTAGTAGTAGTAGTATAGTAGCAGTAGCAGTAGCAGTAGCAGTAGCAGCAGCAGCAGAAGCAGTAGCAGTATTAGTAGTAGCAGTTGGAGTAGGAGTAGCAGTAGCAGTACTACTAGTAGTAGTAGTAGCAGTAGTAGTAGCAGTAGCAGTACTAGTAGTAGTAGTAGTAGTAGTAGTAGTAGTACTAGTAGAGTAGCAGTATAAGTAGTTGTAGTAGTAGTAGCAGTAGCAGAAGTAGTAGCAGTAGTAGCAGTAGTATAAGTAGTAGTAGCAGTAGTAGCAGTAGCAGTACTAGTAGTAGTAGTAGTACTAGTAGAGTAGTAGTAGCAGCAGAAACAGTTACGGTAGTAGTAGCAGTATTAGTAGTAGTAGTAGTTGTAGTACTAGTAGATTAGTAGTAGTAGTAGTAGTAGTAATAGAAGTAGTAATAGAAGAGTAGTAGAAGTAGCAGTACTACTAGTTGTAGTAATTGTAGTAGTAGTAGTAGTAGTAGAGTAGGATTTATAGAAGTAGTAGTAGAAGTAGTAGTAGTAGCAGTAGCACTAGCAGTACTACTACTACTTCTACTAGTAGTAGTATTTGTTGTAGTTGTAGTTGAAAGTTGTAGTTGTAGTAGCAGCAGCAGCAGCAGCAGTAGCTGTAGTTGTAGTTGTAGTAGTAGCAGTAGCAGCAGCAGCAGTAGCAGTAGTAGTAGTAGTAGTAGTAGTAGTAGTAGTAGTAGTAGTTGTAGTTTTAGTAGTAGCAGTAGTAGTAGTAGTAGTAGAAGCAGCAGCAGCAGCCCAAGCAGCAGCAGTAGTAGTAGTAGTTGTTGTAGTTTTAGTAGTAGCAGTAGTAGTAGTAGTAATAGTAGTAGTAGTAGTAGTAGTAGAGTAGCAGTATAAGTAGTTGTAGTAGTAGTAGCAGTAGCAGAAGTAGTAGCAGTAGTAGCAGTAGTATAAGTAGTAGTAGCAGTAGTAGCAGTAGCAGTACTACTAGTAGTAGTAGTACTAGTAGAGTAGTAGTAGCAGCAGAAACAGTTACGGTAGTAGTAGCAGTATTAGTAGTAGTAGTAGTTGTAGTACTAGTAGATTAGTAGTAGTAGTAGTAGTAGTAGTAGAAGTAGTAATAGAAGAGTAGTAGAAGTAGCAGTACTACTAGTTGTAGTAATTGTAGTAGTAGTAGTAGTAGTAGAGTAGGATTTATAGAAGTAGTAGTAGAAGTAGTAGTAGTAGCAGTAGCAGTAGCAGTACTACTACTACTTCTACTAGTAGTAGTAGTAGTAGAAGCAGTTACAGTAGCAGTAGCAGTACTACAAATAGAAATAGTAGTAGTAGCAGTAGCAGCAGTAGAAGTACTACTACTAGTAGTAGTAGTTGTAGTTGTAGTAGTAGCAGCAGCAGCAGCAGCCCGAGCAGCAGCAGCAGCAGTAGTAGTAGTATTTGTTGTAGTTGTAGTTGAAAGTTGTAGTTGTAGTAGCAGCAGCAGCAGCAGTAGCTGTAGTTGTAGTTGTAGTAGTAGCAGTAGCAGCAGCAGCAGTAGCAGTAGTAGTTGTAGTAGTAGTAGTAGTAGTAGTAGTAGTAAAAGTAGTTGTAGTTTTAGTAGTAGCAGTAGTAGTAGTAGTAGTAGTAGAAGCAGCAGCAGCAGCCCAAGCAGCAGCAGTAGTAGTAGTAGTTGTTGTAGTTTTAGTAGTAGCAGTAGTAGTAGTAGTAATAGTAGTAGTAGTAGTAGTAGTAGTAGAAGCAGCAGCAACAGCCCGAGCAGTAGCAGTAGTAGTAGTAGTAGTTGTAGCAGCAGCCCGAGCTGTAGCAGTAGCAGCTGCCCGAGTTGTAGCAGTAGTAGTAGTTGTTGTTGTAGCAGCAGCAGCTGCCCGAGCAGTAGCAGTCGTAGTAGTAGTAGTTAAAGCAGCAGCAGCTGCCCGAGCTATAGCAGTAGCACAGGTAGTAGTAGTAGTAGTAGTAGTAGTAGCAGCAGCAGCAGCAGCAGCAGCAGCTCGAGCAGTAGCAGTAGTAGTAGTAGTTGTAGTAGTAGTAGTAGCAGCAGCAGCAGCAGCAGCAGCCCGAGCAGTAGTAGTAGTAGTAGTAGTAGTAGTAGCAGTAGTAGTAGTTGTATGTAGCAGTAGTAGTAGTAGTAGCAGTAACATATACTCATACTAAATGTCAATGACAATTAATTATTTATGGTTCTGATGTCTAATATTTACTTTTGTTTCGGGGGTAAACAGTGATCTAGCGATGATCTTCGACGATTGTCTTTTTTATTTTCTGTTTTAAGATGAAACATGCTTTTATTAAACACTTCTAACAGAGACATACGACATATATATAATACATTACATTCGATCTGAAATTCAAGATGGCCGCCGTTACTAATAATAGTCCAAAACCTACAAAAATCTTATGATTCTTATGATCGGCCCGACAAATTTTCAAAATGTTTATGTAGTAATGATAACCAACTACAGTTTTGTTAGCTTTGTTCAAATGGTGTCCCTAGGGTTAAAAATGACCCCGCCCCGAGGGTTCAATTAGGGGACACATGTTCTTCTCATGAACGGCCCAACAGATTTCAAAATGTTTATGTAGTAATGATAACCAACTAGTGTTCAATTAGAGGACACATGTCATTATAATAAATATATATATTTTTTTTAAATGGAAATGATTTTTTCATCTATTTAGGCAAAATCATTATACAATTTGAGTTCTGAAGTATCATCTAGTCAAAGGAAATAAGATTTGGTTCAATAAGCAGAATTGACTTTCCATAAGAGACGAAGGTGGGTCAAAGAAGGGTTAAAATAGAAAAAAAATCAAAAATCTTCTCAACAACCGGTCAGTCAAATTTGTTCATATTTGATATGGATTATCCTAATAAGTATGGGTTTAAAGTTTGTACAAATCAAGTGTCTTGCATTTATAGGGCCCTGTAAGGGGACTTTGAGATTTATATAGGAATACTATTGGAAAACGGAAAATTCTCTATTTTATACTTTTTTTATTCACTTTGAGTTTTTGAAGCAACTTCTAGTCATAAAAAATATGATTTTGCTCGATACGAAGGATTGATTGTCTAAAAGAGGTCACAAAATGATTAAAACTGAACATTGTCATAAATCTTATTTTCAACAACCGGTCAGTCAAACTTGTTCATATTTAATATAAATTATTTCTATGATTAAATTTTTTTAGTGTGTACAGGTCAAGAGACACTGGGATGTATACAGGCCCTGTAAGCGGTCTTCGAGTTTTACATAGGAATACTATGGGAAAATGGAAGATTCTCATTTTTTTTGTCCATTTGGGTAAATATGTTGCTCAATTTGAGATATAAAGCATTGTCTAGTAGCTGTTCAATAAGGAGGATTGAATTTCCATAAGAGGCCAGGGCGTGGATGGGACAATAAGGTTAAAATTGGGAATTTTCGCAAATTTCCTCTCAATAACCTTTCAGTCAAACTAGTTCATACTTGATATAAATCATCCTTACATCAGCAAGAAATTAATATTCTGCATATCAAGGGACTGGGATATATTGGGGCCCTGTAATGTGACTTTTACATAGGAATTTTGCATCCATGTGTACAAAAAAAATCTTTTTAAAATTTGAATAATTTCTGCTCATAACAAATCGCTAAAGTTAGGGTTAGGAAAGGGCTGGGTTGTATAAGGGCTGTACAGGGGAATATATTTTTTACAGTTGAATGGTATGGGAATTTAAAGCATTGTTCAGTATAGGTGTGGTGGGATATTAATCCATAAGTTGTTAAGACGACCCCCCTAAAGAATGTACATATTGTGAAATTTATAAAAAGTGCTACGGCCACTATGAGTCAGTAGAGCGTTCTAAGGCCTTCTTGGGCCTCTTGTTTGTAAGATATTTTAGAGAAAAATAATATGTATATAATTAGCAAAGTTGAAATAGACGGATTAAAGAAAGCGTTCTTTTCACTGTTTATAATAACACAGCAGTGAGATATGAAACAATAACACAATACATTTGGTCGACCTAAAATAGAATCCAGGTATTTCTGCTGAATAACTATCACTAATATTATAGTAATTCGGGATGGATTTATTATGTTAAAATAGATGGCATATTTTGCTATTATCAATTGGAACTTTACAATTGTATAACCCTTCACATTAATTTGATTGTACTAAGATTGACTTCTTGAAAGTGTAAACATGTGCAGAATCTATAACAACATTGCGGTATGGCCTTTACAATAACAATGCCGGTCTGATAATCAATCGACACGTCCATTCTTACGACCGATAACCAAAGTAAAAGGAAAATGAACTCAAAATACATGTTGCTAAACACATGCATGAAGATACATACTTATATTGGTACTACTACTTTTACTAATACTATTACTACTAATAGTACAACTACTACTACTACTATTAAATCTACTATTTCTACTACCACTACTTACAATACTATTATTATTAGTATTACTAATAACTATAACTATTATTAATACTAATACGACTACTTCTACTACTTCTACTACTACTTCTACTACTACTACTATTAATACTAGTACTACAAATACTACTTCTACGGCTACAACTATTACTACTACTTTAATCATTTTTCGCAAATTGTTACAGATCTGTTTACTGAGAATTTGCGTTTGTGCTTACTTTATTACTTTGAAAGGTAAATTACAGAGGAATTCGAGTCCAAGCTAGCGAAAATGCCGTCATATTCAACTTCGCTCTGACAGTCTGGAAAAGCTATGTAGACTTGTCTTAATTTTCGGTATACCGTTTACATAAATCGCTAAAGGTCACACTGTATTGGCTTGTCAGTTTGACCCCTATCCCTATAAACAATCAACTAAGACATCAATTATCGGATTAATCGGCATCAAGCTGTATTTTCCCTCCGGTCAAAATCAGCCGAGATTTGATCTAAAAATAGGTGATGACGTAATCTCGGGTATCCCTCAAAATTTAGAAGGGAAATAACTTACTTGGTTTCGGCAATAAAAATATTATCTCCTTGAATATAATCTCATAAATATATTATGTAGATTTACAATAATTGGAACTGCATGTATGTAAATTTTCTTCTATGAAAAAGTGAACGTTGCAATTGATATTAAAATCGAATTAAAGGTAAATAAAATGTGAGTGGGGTACTATAGTAATTTAATTTTAACCTATTGCTTACTGGTTGTTTATATTCAGAGTATTATTTTCTTTTGACAGTCATATCATGATTTACATACAGTACTGAAAACAACAATTAACATAATTATGTGGGCTTTTTTAAATATTTGAAATATAGTTGACTAGTTACAATTTTCTAGGTATTTCAGTGCTATCATAGATTGCATTTATTTATCATATTGCAAAGTTCTCTTGGATGGATTGAATAGATTTGGAGGCTTGACATTGTCATTATAGTATGTTATGACAGTTAGCAATCATTACAAAAAAAGGGCGATGTTTAAAATAATGTTTTAAACTAACTCCTGCTCCCACACTGCCACTGAGTCTGAATAGAGCAGAACGATAGTTATTCAATAAAGAACAAAGACTAAATACAACATAATAAGTTGGTCATACTGATAGAGAAATATTCACTTCTCCCTGAATTTCTATCACTTCTACCTATCTGATTCAAACTCTAATTCTTGTGATTTACACATGCATAATGTAAAAGGGAGATAACCCTACATTAAAAGAGACCACCAAAGAAAAAGTTTGACAATGAATATGCCAGTCGCGAGCAAACATTGCTCCCTGCCCCTTTTTCTTGCTCCCTGTCCCTTTTCCTGGTCTAGAAAAAAACTATACATCTTCTACTACTTCTACTAATATTACTATTATTTTTATTATTATTATTATTATTATTATTATTATTATAAATACTACAAATACTACTGCTACTGATACAACTGCTACTTATACTACTACTACTACTTCTACTAATTTTACTATGACTACTACTAGTACTACTGTTACTTATACTGCTGCTGCTACTATTACAAATATGAATATTAATACTACTACTACTACTACTTCTACTACTGCTGCTGCTGCTGCATCTTCTACAATTATTTCTTTCAACACTACTACTAATAATAATACTACTACTACTATTACAATAACAACAACAGCCATTACTACTGCTACCACTACTACTAATATTTCTTCCGGTGCTGCGCTGCTACTACCACTACTGTTATTTCTATTACTACTTCTTATACTAAAACTTCTACAAAAAGGACACATACTACTACTACTACTACTACTACTACTACTACTATTACTTCCGCTGCTGCTGCTAATACTACAGCTGTTTTTAATACTAAAACTACTTCAAAAACACCAAATACAGCTTCTACTACCACCAATACTACTACTAAAACTTAATCTACTACTACAACATCAACTATTAATGCTGCTGCTACTACTACTACTACTATTACATCTACAATTTTTACTACCACTACTAACAATACTTTTATTATTATTATTATTATTATTATTATTACTATAATTATTATTAATAATAATAATACCAGGCGCGTAGCTTGGCATTCTCAGTTACTCTGCTGAGTAACATTTGCAATCAAAACACATGTAAATATTTTGTTTAAATTGAAATGTCAACAGAAGCAACTTTTTATACTTCTATTTCTAAACTTTTTCCCAAACACCTTCACCTTCAGTAACATCCATATTTGTCACGCTACGCCCCCGACTACTACTATAAATACTACAAATACGACTTCTACTGCTACTACTGCTACTGCTACTACTGCTTCTACTACTTATACTAATTTTACTATAACTACTATTATTACTACAATTACTACTACACTGCTGCTTCTGAAACTATGTCTTCTACTACTGCTTCTACTAATATTGCTACTCATACTACTGCTGTTGCTCATGCTGCTGCTGCTACTGCTACTATTGCTATTACAACTACTTCTACTTCCAAGACTACTACTAGTATAACTTTCTCTTCTACGACTTCTGTTATTTCTATTACTTCTTCTAATACTAAAACTTCTACTACTACTACTGCTACTTTTACTACTACTACATCTACTATCATATCTACTTCTGCTGCTTCTGCTACAATTATATCTACTACTATTACTACTGGTACTACTACTGCTACTTATTTACTGATACTGCTACTACGACTACTGCTGCTGCTACTACTACTACTACTACTACTACAACTACTACTACTTCTAATAATAATAATGCTACTACTACTACAACTGCTGCTTCTATAACTACTGCTGATACTACTACTACTAATACTGATACTAATGCTACTTCTACTACAACTGCTGCTACTATAACTACTACTACTACTACTAATAATAATAATAATAATACTAATAATACGTCTACTTCTTATACCACCACTACTACTATAACTACTACTACACTACAACTGCAACTGCTACTACTACAACACTAAAACTGCTACTACTACTACTACTACTACTACTACTACTACTACTGCTACCACTTCTACAACTACTGCTAAAATTATTATTGATATTGTTACTGTCGCTGCAAATAATTTTATTAAAACTACAACTACCGCTGCTGGTACTACAACTATTTCTCTACATTTCCTCAAATTCTACAACCACTACTGGTATTATAGCTACTGTTTACTACCACTACCACTACCACTACCACTTCTACTACTACACTACAATTGCTACTGTTACTACTACTACTACTACTAATACTAATACTATTACTACTACTACTACTACTACTGCTAAAATTATTATTATTATTGTTACTGTCGCTGCAAATACTTCTACTAAAACTACAACTACTGCCGCTGCTACTACAACTATTTCTATTACTACTACTACTATTATTATTACTTCCGCTACTACGACTACTGTTATTTATATATACTATTATTACTACTACTATTACTACGGCTGCTGCTTCTGTTACTACAACTATGCATATTAATACTACTCCTAATAATGCTTCTGCTGCTGCTGCTTTTGCTGCTACTACAACTCTTTCTACTACTTATACTAATACTACTACTGCTACTACCGCTGCTGCTGCTTCTACAGTTATTTCTTTTAATACTTCTACTACTATTTCAATTACAACATCAGCAATTACGACTGCTACTACTACTTCTACTATTTCTTCCGCTGCTGCTGCTACATGTCCTACCACTACTGTTATTTCTATTACTACTTTTAATACTTAACCTTCTACAAAATGAACACATAGTACTACTACTACTACTGCTACTACTACTACTACTACTACTTCTACTACCATTACTTCCGCTGCTGCTGCAAATACGACTACTGTTATTTCTTTTACTACTTCTAATACCAAAACTACTTCAAAAACATCAAAAACAGCTAATACTACTTCTGCTGCTGCTACTACAACTAATTCTACAACAACAACAAATATTAATGCAACTACTCCGACTTCTGCTACTACTACTATTAGTATATCTGCCGCTGCTGCTTCTACTAACACTACTCATATATCTATTACTACTTCTCATACTTAAACATCTACAAAAGAAACATATTGCACTACTAATATTGCTACTTCTACTATCACTACTAGTACTACTACTGCTACTACTACTACTACTACTATTACTACTACTACTACTACTACTACTACTTCTACCATTTCTTCCGCTGCTGCTGCTGCTGCTAATACGACTATTGTTATTTTTGTTTTACTACTTCAAATACCAAAACTACTTCATTAACATCAAATACAGCTTATACTACTACTGCTGCTGCTACTACAACTAATTCTTCAACAAAAACAACAACAATTTTTAATGCTACTACTACTACTACTACTGATCCTACTAATACTACTACTACTATAATTTCCGCTGCTGCTGCTACTACGTCTACTGTTATTTATATGTCTTGTAGTAGTAAAACTATCACAAAAGCAACATTGATTACTACTACAATTACTATTACTGTTATTGTCGCTACAAACGCTAATACTATTACTGTTGTTGCTGTCATTAGTTTTACTTATGCTGCTACTACTATTACTACAACTGTAGCTGCTTCTAATAGTACTGCTGCTGTTACTTGTCCTACTGCTGCTGTTGATGCGTATACTACAGCTGTGACCATGGCAATTAATACTGCTGCTACTATAGCTACTGCTATAAACATCACTACTTGTATTACTACTACTACTACTACTGATACAGCTATTAGCATTACTATTGATATTACTACTACTACTACTACTACTACTACTACTACTACTACTACTGATACAGCTATTAGCATTACTACTGATATTACAACTACTGCTGCTACTGCTACAGCTATCACAGCTACGACTAAAGTTGTTGCTACAGCTACGACTGTTACTAATACGATGCCGTTGTTGCTGCCACTACTGTTATTATTTGTATTACAACTACTACTTTTACCACTACTGCTACCACTACTACTACTACTACTACTACTATTACCATTACTACTTCTACTACTACTACTACTATTACTTATACTACTAATACTTCTGTTGCTGCTGTTGCTGTTGCTACTGCTGCTGCTACTACTATTCCTACTTTTACAATTACTGCTACTATTACTACTACTATTATTACTACCATTACTACTTCTACTACTACTACTACTACTACTACTACTACTACTATTACTTATACTACTAATACTTCTGTTGCTGCTGCTGCTGCTGCTACTACTACTACTTTTACCACAACTGCTACCACTACTACTACTACTACTACTACTACTACCATTACTACTTCTTTTACTACTACTACTATTACATATACTTCTAATACTTCTGTTGCTGCTGCTTCTGTTGCTGCTGCTGCTACTGCTTCCACTATTACTTTTACCACTACTGCTACCACTACTACTACTACTACTACTACTTCTACCATTACTACTTCTTCTACTACTACTTCTACTACTACTACTACTATTACTTATACGACTAATGCTGCTGCTGCTGCTGCTGCTGCTGCTGCTGAGACTTGATTGTAATTAGGAAAAACAATTAAAAAGCAACAGAAAATAAAAACAGCATAATTTGGCTAAAGTATACTGATTATAGTATCTACTGTTTTGTCTAGAAAAAAGAGTGTACAGGTTGGCCCATGTTAAATACTGCGACAATTCCCGATGTGCTTTAATTTCGAAATGTACACTAGCCGATCTATACACACTGTATTCTCTTCTTTTCAAAACTAACTTAAAGTATATGTTTCCCGATAAAACAAACCAGCTGTGTGTTTACACACAATTACGCCGAGTGGTATGAATACAAACATCGAATATTAATAGCAGGGACAAGTGAAATAATTTAATATCGAAAATCAACTTTTGTAATATAATAAAAGGAAAGGGCATTTGTTTATTTCTTTTTATTACCGAGAAAAAATATGTATTGACCAAATATATGTCGCTGCTGTGGATTGAACCTGGATGTTCATGCAAAGTAGGCGAATTGCGCATCCATTTAGCGTTAGCACTACTGGTATATTTATTTTTAATGAATCAAATTGAAATGATACGTTTTGTATGCTTATTAATGAAAAAAAAAGAGAATATTTTAACATAAATGTTAAATATTGCCTTAATGTCATTACACATGGGTTTGATAGGATTAAACCATTAAAACACATGCTTTCTCGGATATTTCATTGTGAATTCTATTAAACAGTTTGAAAATAAAAAAATCCAATATTAGCAACCAACTGACACATCTATAATGAAAACAACATCACTTGACAAACGTTATAGTTTGTTCTGCTTAAGAATTTTGTTTTAATCTGTGTACGTTTAGCTTTTGTGGACATGGCCATTTTGCGCATACACCGGGATGGGTGGGGGTTTGCTACACACACAACTAAACGTCGTAAAAGAACGCCAGTTCCGCCACCAACACGCCCATGACTACTAATGTTTCTGATGTTGTTATTACTTTTATTTTTACTTCTTCTGTTACACTGTACTTGTAACCACTTCTCAATTTCTGTTACTACTGCTGCTACTACTTATTACTGGTAAAGGGTAAACTGCTGCTGCTGCATCTACTGCTCTTCTACTACTGCTACTGCTCCTGCTTCTGCTACTGCTACTGCTTCTACTACTGCTTCTGCTGTTACTACTGCTACTACAATTGCTACTGTTACTGCTGCTACTGCTTCTGCTACTGCTACTGCTTCAGCTACTGCTACTACTTCTGCTGCTTCTACGGCTACTGCTACTGCTGCTGCTACTGCTACAGCTGCTGCTACTGCTACTACTTCTGCCGCTGCTGCTGCGACTGCTACTGCTTCTATTGCTACCACTACTACAGCTACTTCTGCTACTACTACAACTACTACTGCTAATACTAATTATACTGCTACTTCTGTAACTACTGCTACTACTACTACTTTACTACTACTACTTATACTACTACTATTTTTTCTACTACAACTAACCACTACTACTACCACTACCACTACCACTACAACTGCTATTACTGCTACTACAGTGACTGTACAAATATTAGCTTCTGCTTCTGCTTTTGCTGTTCAGCGACTACTCCTACTGCTACTGCTTCTGCTGCTGCAACTGCTACTGCTGTTCCTGCTATTGCTTCTGCTGCTACAACTACCACTTTTACTACTACTAGTACTACTAATACTACTACTACTACTACTGCTGCTGCTACTTCTGCTACTACTGCTGCTACTACTACTTCTTCTACTAATACTACTGCTACTACTACTAATACCACTGCTACTACTGCTACTATTGCTAATACTGCTGCTACTACTACTACTACTACTTATACTACTGCTACTACTACTACTGCTGCTGCTGCTACTACTGCTTCAACTGCTACTACTACTACTACTACTACAGCTGCTGCTATTTCTGCTACTACTGCTACTACTTTTACTACAGCTGCTGCTACTGCTACTACTACTGCTACTACTACTAATACTACTGCTACTACTACTACTACTACTAATACTACTGCTATTACTGCTACTACTACTAATACTGCTGCTACTACTACTACTACAACTACTACTACTTCTACTACTACTACTACTACTACTACTACTACTACTACTACTACTACTACTACAGCTGCTGCTACTTTTGCTACTACTGCTACTACAACTAATACTACTGCTACTACTAATAATACTACTGCTACTACTTCTACTACTATTTTCCGTATCCGATGGCGGTAGGTAGCAACATTGGATCTTGTCTTGGTTTGGGAAATAGTGAAATAATTCTAAGATTGAGTTTCCGAGAGCATACTTATATCATACAATGTTAATCTATCGTTCTTGTCTGGAACCAAAGCTTATCCTTTAAGTGAAAGTATATAAATATCTGGGTACCCCTTTAATATTTCATTTGCAGGATCGGATGATACAAGCTATACAAGTTTAGATTAGTTTGCTAAATGACGTACTCTGCTATTAGACAATCGGTTTCTTTAGTCAACTGGACGACTCTATTTGCTACGCATTTCGTAAGTAGTCACTGGAGTGAATATTGTTAGCATACTTTTATGTTTTATATGCTATATAAATGACAATGTATTGGTTAATTATAAATCAGCTAACAAAAACATAGTGGTTGTTATGTTAGTTTGATTATTGTTTAAACTTGGAAGAAATAATGATAGATCCTGATCTGTTTGGTTAACTGAAGTATCATTCACTCGAATACAACTGGAACAAGAACATTGGTATATATTACTCGAGTACATGTCATGTGACTTTTTTATGTCGCAACTGATGCTTTTTCGACGATGGTATAACAATTAAGGCAGGCATAATCTTACCAATTTGCATCAACGCATTTCAGCCATACAATCTAGTGTGATATATTCCCGTAGACTTTGATGTTTTGCATCTATCGAGTTGTTTTTATTACTCACTGTATTTAACAAGTTTTTATCTGTTATCACCTAACACAATTTATTGCCATCATACTGAACATAAACATATCCAATGTTATGTTTATACTGGCGAAACGTAATAAAGGGGATGAGTGGGCTATAAACCTATCAATATATCATACAAATATACTTTATCTATACAATCAACAGTTTTATAGTTAACATTAACCGAACGCCATTCTAGCTAATAAGCTAATAGCTATATAAACCATATATATCTTAATATCGCCACACGGGTATGTTTATAGGTTACAGGGTATGTACACATTTACACCTGAACTGAATATATACACTACCATTTCAGTCATACAATGACATTACCTGATATGCCCTGCACCTTACAGCAGTGTATTCGACAATATATGTGTATATTGTGGCCAGACCCTTTTGCCTTAAATTGTATTTGACTTATATGCATGATAAATATTGTAATATGTGTTTTTATGGCAATAACATATGTTTAAACTTTAAACTATATGTGTACTTACAAACTTCATTGGAACAAAACTAATCCGAGATTTGTATCGGGTAATGCTGTTAATGAAATTCCATTTACATTTAATTTTTATTTTCAACTCGTACATACTGGCAAATTGGGAGAATTATTGATGAATCGCGGTTATTTTGGCATTTTGAGTGTTCCAGAATTGATGTTTTCCAACCTGCGATAAATGTTAGATATTTTCATGCATTTCGACTTGTCACGGAAAAACGGTTGAAGGGAATTGATTTTTGTTTCCGTTTTCGGAAACAACAACCATTTGTAGTGCTAACCAGCCCGGGATCCTGGATAAATCTCTAAATTTGAGAATTGAAATAGTTGCTTGAAATGAGTTTCTATGACCATGACCCAGTGTCGAGGTGGTAGCCTTGTCTATATATATAACCCTATAACCCATATATTTATATAAAACACATCACGTTTGTCTTTATATGTTTAAAAGAAAAAGGAATATGATAGTGGGTGGGTGGTGTTTGGTTGGTGGGGTAAGAGTTTTTTAAGAGGTCTGGTAAAATGAGTGGTATAAACACCTATACTGGCGCCTGTGTGGCCAGACAGGCATTTAAAAATAGATAATATTACAATAATTTATTTACCTGTGTTTCACAGTCATACAGACAAGACAGCCTATCTGATCATGATTTTGACAATACATGTCCACCAGTTTAGTAGGATGTGCACTGCACCTCTCCGTCGGCAATGACACCAGCTTCTTGGATCCATCCGTCGGAAATTCTGACTGACCGAGTATTTTATGTCCGGATAATGCAGGAATGTCATCGTGACACTCGACACACGCAGAACAATAAAAGTCCTGGCACTCTAAACAGTAGAGTGTAGCCTCTCTATTTCTGTTCTTTTTCACACAACGTGAACACGTAAAATCGAAGGATTCGTCCGAACCTTTCACTGTCCGTCTTAAACTACCACCCGTCGCCATTACTTCCTCAATGCAAGTGCAGTTGTGTAGCACGTAACTTACTACACGAACACAGCGATGACCTAGTTTTGCATTTTCCGCAAATATAATCGAGTAGTTTAGGTTTCTCTAAAGTAGTATTATATATATACACATAATCTAAAGGAGAGACAAGGAGCATTGATGATGGCAGGGATTATGGGGAGGAGACGACGGGGTAGGCGGGGTAGGCGGGGTAGGCGACCCAAGAACTTATTGGCGGTTCAGAGAGGACTGTTTGGTTCCTCAAAATCTCTCACATTTTCGCATTATTTAAAAACATTTTTGAAATTAGGTAAAGTAGGATATCAATAGGGAAATACACGTAATTAGAGTTTACGAGCTTGTTGACATAAATCAGTTTTAAAACAAAGTTGCCGCTGACCTAAATACACCCGGACCACAAAGCTTATCTTCTAAACGTACCTATTGTAAGGTCTTACTTGCCTGCCTGCCTGCCTGCCTGCCTGCCTGCCTGCCTGCCTGTCTGTCTGTCTGTCTGTCTGTCTGTCTGTCTGTCTGTCTGTCTGTCTGTCCGTCCGTCTGTCCGTCCGTCCTACTGGTGAAATACCAATTGCCTTAAAGTGACACTCGTCAATGTTGAACATGTATCGAATCAATTTACACATATAAATGTATCACTGCATGGAGGTAATATTCTCCAAGTATTACTGTCGAATACTTGATAGTTAAGAAACTATTTACGTTTTTTTTATACAACTAGTGATGTCAAGCAAGTTGAACATATGAATATTTTTTTTAATAAGTACAAATGTATAATTTATACTGATAAAACAGAATGCAATAAAATATGTGTTACAGTTTTTGTCACGTGATTACCGAGAAAAACAAGATGACTTTCATCCATTTTTTATGCCTCGTTCTAAAATATAAACAAAATTAAGAATCTACACACATTCCGATTATTCTTACACCGTATTCACATCATGTAGATACATTAATTTCTGTTAATAAGTTATGTGGAAACTCATCAAAACTGCCGAGTGTCCCTTTAAAACAGTTCTTGATACATGTATAATAGCAAGACATTGGACAAATATTTATATGAGGTAGTTGTAACTACGCCGCTTTCAAAATTTAGCCTGAAAGTTTTTTACCTACTACAAATGATGTCGTTACGTTTGTATTAATAAATACACGTCTAATCAGCACTTGGATTGTAATATGATTACAACTGTAATATTAGGTCGGTTTATCGGTAGATACAATATTGTTAAAGGTTAACCAGTACTTGAGCACTCCCAATCTCTGCAAGTGACTGATACCTTTCTCACTTGAATCAGCAGCGAGAGACGAATGGTGTCATATATCAATCATCACGGAGATTGTGGGTGGGCGGGAATTCAAACTCATGACCCCTGAATTGGTAGTCAGGCGCACTAACGACTGAGCTAATCGGGTCCGGCCACTTTTTTTAAACTTTCAGTTATTATTGTAAAATATGACAAATTTCAAAGTATATAAATCTGTTATGCCACCGAAAACTATAAACAATAGCATTTTTAATGTAAAAACATAGAGCGTGATCGGACATTTCCGAACATAAAATAGCATAAATATTACAGTGTATAAACGAACTGTACAGTCACTTGGATATTTTAAGTTTGTACGCTCATTCGTGAGTAACGAAGCAAGAGATTGTTGTCTTGTCGTCCATCGGCTCTCCTGAGCTGGTAAGTTAAATCATTCTTACAAGTTATTGCTGTACAATATTCCGACACAGTTTGTTTTGTGTTGTATATTAGTGTTATATCTAACAATATCATTATTCTAAAACATCAAATAAAGCCATTTTGCGTAAAGATGTGATTAAAACTCGTCTAAACTCACAACCCAAACTAGACGCACACTGATCAAATCGTCATATTTTCAAACAATTGACCACCCTAAAATGTTATAAGTAGACTCGATTAGTCGATAATAGAGTTCTGGAAGTACTGAGACATCAATAAATCCGAAAATAGTCTTAGAATACAGTAAAACCATCGATTATTAATGCGTAAATACAACAAAAATATGTACAGTCACTAGTATGCATTCTGTACGACCGCTTGTCCAATCACCAGTTTCTTTGTACAGTCACTTGTCACACAGAAAATGTCTGCTACTAAATAATGAACCTTTGAATAGGATCAAATTGTGCGGTTAACCAATTAGTTAATTTGAAACCGGTTTATCACTAAATCTGTAAACAGAAATAAAAGTTTACAAGTTATTATTTACTGTTTAATTTGTTATGGAATACAATTAGACAAAATAATTTAAACCTTTTATTTTTGAAATTACATTGCTAATAAAATATTTGTATCATACTAAACAAGAACTTTCATATCACTCACTAAATATCTACAATAATGTAGGTAATAAACCTCCACATGTAACTTAAATAATGAACAGTCTTAAATTAATAGACGTTCGAGATCTCGTACATTATGATTATACACTACGGAAAGGCCACATCTAGCTTGCTTATTTTTAACGAACAAAACAACCTAATATAAAAAAAAATACATATAAATTTAATTAGAAAATCAAAAGAAAATGTATGCTCAAATACTTGTATAACTAATAAATGAACGGGCTAAACTTAATATGTGTTCGAAATAATTATGTAGACACGCTTTCTGCTATGTCCTATGTAACTATGTACAAAATAGACTTACTCAGTCTAAATCCTTTTTATTTTTAACTGTAGCATTTGTGGTGATGGATACTCTATGAATCAGACCCCATTTCTTCAAGTGGAATGGCAATGCTAGATCGCCAAATCGGTACCTTGCCACAGTTTTTGCAAAAGTTTTTCTTCTGGTCGTGATTATCCCTGGTATGTTCCTGTAATATGTCTTTGGTCACAAAGTCGTTGTAGGGTACACAGGACATTGAACTCTTTCAGCAGTAACGCTACACATATGTTGATGTTTAAGAAGACTTTTCCTAAAGGCGAATGTTGCTTTACATGTCTTGCATCTTGCTTTTAGCGCCTGATCATTCATACGTTGCCGTATGCCGTCAACAATTCCATAGAGTGTTATATCTTTTCTGACACAAACTGCAGGTGAATCGAAAGATCCTTTATGAATTGTCCTGGTATGTTGTCTTAGCCCTTCTGTAGATATAAATATCTTCCCACAATCATTACACATAAACTTTTCGTTGACCATGACGAAGATCCCGACAATTCATTGTTGTATTTCCATCAGTTATTCGTGTGATGTCTTTTCGTGTCTCTTTGAGATTAAACATTGAATTTCGTTTTGCACTGTATTCATATTTTGAACATTTGTATTCAGTGCTCACTTTAATGAAACACTCATAAATGCCTTTAATTTCAAATGAATCGTCCATTTTGTGGGGATCTTCATCAAACTACAACATATGAAACAGTAATTGTATATGTAGGCGGCTCACAAGCGATCGTACAGTGAACTCACAAGTGACATTACAGAAGTGTTTTCCTTGTAAAAAAGACCAAGACAAATGACCGTACAGAGTTTCTTTAACCCTGCGTGGAAATAAATAGATATAACTTCCAAAATAGAACATTTGCTTTAAATGGAATTATTGAAGGTGAGTAAACGGTATGACGGGTTCGGAAAAATATTGATATCGGCAAGAAATCATATACATGCATTTGTAGGAAACACAGGCAATGATAACTGGAAGGCTACTTTTACAATTTAAGTCAATTAAAACAAGTAGAAATCATTAAAAACCTTAGACAACATATTTGCACATATGCCGAAACTTTCGAACACTCGCTTCGTTACTCACAAATGACTGTACGAAACTCAATATTTCCAAGTGACTGTACAATTCGTTTATACACTGTGATTATGATATTTTTGACTTTAGTGTTTGGAGATGGCCTATCCCTTTCAACTTAATTCTCCAACTGAACATCAACACTTCGCATTTACACACGCAATTTCTGAAAATCCAATTAAACTTTCCAGAAAGACAATTTTGATAACTACAAAAATGATTGAAATTAAACATGATTGTAATATTGCTAAACCCGTTCCTGTACATATGAACCGCTTCGGTGTCTTTTTAAAAACGTAAAAAATAAATGATTTTGATCGAAATTTGGATTTCTCAAACGAGCAGTTCGCACATGTAAAAACATGACTGTTTATATTTATCTTTTCAGACTATCTCCGCCAATGCTCGGGACTACACAAAGGCATTCGTACATACCTTGTATTTTAATCTCCGCCAATGCCCGGGAGTACACATACATTGTATTTTGATCTCCGCCGATTTTCGGGAGTACCCAAATCCATTCGTCCGTACATGTTGTGGGTAAAATATCACATGATAACGTTACAATCTTTTAATATAGGTAACTGTTTCTTGCAATGGCCGTGTTAAACTCATCGGTGTTGATCTTGGTTGTTTATTAACTTTTGACTAACAAATCGCAAATTTATGTAAAAAAGAAGATTTTATTAAGACTCAGTAAATTTTTAAACCCAGAAAGCAAAATTGTGATCTATAAATCATTTATCAGATAAAACCTTAATAAGTGTCGTTTATTCTGGCATTTCTGTAGCAAAACAAATACTGAAAAAATGAAAACAATAATCACATGATGGCGATGGAAAGATTCCCCGACAGCACGAAAACGGAGACGCGATATTATTCTCGTCATTATGCATTCAAGCCACCACCATCACGTCATCGCTCTATTGCTACCGTGCTATTGCAGCATCGGATTTGCACACATTCACTGTCTATCACCATCGTAGAGTCATCACAATCGTATCATCGCTCTGTCATCATCGTGGCGTCAGCGTCATTACCATCGTGTCATCGCTCTGTCACCATCGTGGTGTCGTCACCGTCGTATCATTACTCTGTCACCATCGTGGCGTCATCACCATCGTATCATTGCTCATTCACCATCGTGGCGTCATCATTATCGTGTCATCGCTCTGTCACCATCCAATCGTGGCGTCGTCACCATCTTGTCATCGCTCTGTCACCATTGTGGCGTCATCACCATCGTGTCATCGCTTTGTCACCATCGTGGCGTCATCACCATCGTATCATCGCTCTGTCATCATCATGATTTCGTTACCATCGTCTCATCGCTCTGTCACTTTATTGGCGTCTCCACCTTCGTGTCCGTATCACTCTATCACCATCGTGCTACCGTCACCATAGCATCATCGCTCTGTCACCTTCGTGGCGTTGTCACCATCGTCTAATCGCTCTGTCACCATTGTGGCGTCATCACCATTGTTTCATCGCTCTGTCACCATCCTAACGTCATCACTATCGTAGCATCGCTCTGTCACCATCGTTGCGTCATCACCATCGTATCATCGCTCTGTCATCATTGTGGCGTCATCACCATCGTATCATCGCTCTGTCACCATCGTGGCGTTATGGCCATCCTGTCATCGTTCTGTCTTGCCAGTACATGTATCTGTTTACAGATCAATATCACGACGGCCCTTATTGAACACCCTATCTTTTAGAACAGTTTCAGGTTATTTTGTACAACTTATTAGTTAACCGACGATGTTGTTGTTGTATGGTATTTAGCGTTGCTTTCAACATTATTTTGTTAAATCACGACGGTGTCTATTTGAGACAATTTCTTAAGCGCTGTCACACTGGAGTGTCATGTCGCAGACACATGGTAGGATACCCCACTCAGTCACATTATACTGATACCGGGCCGATCACACCTCGAACTAACCTCTAAATTATGAGCGCCAAGTAAGGAAGCTACTAGTAACATTTTTCAAGTTTTTGGTATGACCTGGCCGGAGACCTTCAGCATGCGAGGCGGACACTCTTCCACTATACCACCGCTGCGGTAGTTAACTGACGAATAACGTATTGTTTTGCGGAGTTCCTATCCAAGACCTGGTATTTTGAACTTCTGCGAATGATTCGAAGACCCAAGCGTGGAAATCGTCTGCTGACAATGGGATCGTAGTCTGTACATATAGAACTTCTGATATAGTAATACATAGTAAGAATAGTCTGATATAGTTCAATTGTGAACGGCTTTGTGCATCTATGATCACTGCTTTCAGAGATTGTATTAAAAGGGTATATAAATGCACAATGATGATACTTAAATAGATACACTTATTTTCTAGATTTTCAATCATATCATATTGAAATACACATGACATAATGTGAATATTGTACAAACTATTGTATATTGGCGTTGTTACTTATTTGCCGATAAGCGGGGTCAGACTGTGATAACTGTTTGCATTAAATAACTTAAATAACTGTGTTATCTTATCTATTTGCGTCAATCACACTTCATTCATTCAGTTATCTGAACAGTCATATAAGTCGGACAATCCCGCTATACCCGGCTAGCTCAGTCGATAAGATGTCTAGCTGTCAACCCAAGGGTCGTGAGTTATAATTCCTATCCGGCTAATCTTGCTTCCGTGCTCTACACAAATAATTAACTAAACACATTTAAATTTGCAGGGCAATAAGACGGTCAATTACATTCATATAGTTTAAGCTTAACAAACCCTTTTTACGTTATTTTTAATGGAAAGAGGCAGACATTTTTCGGTTTTTTAAATCTTTTTAAATAGCGTTGAATTTATTCTTCAACGCATATGGATGCCATATTTAAAAAATTACACCCTTTGGTTTGATATACTTTTCGCCCTGTCGGTATAATGAATCGTGCTTTTCTTCATCTACAATATATCCATGATTGCGAGATCGCATAATTATAATTAATTTTAGTAACAGCAGCCATATTGTATTTAGATGTTTGAGCAGTGATAAAATAACTACACCCCGAACGGACAACCACGCACACAAATGTGATCAATTAAAGCAAAATCAGTTCATTGGTTTTAAAGAAGAAATCTTTTAATTAAACTGTAAACGACGACGACGAGGACGGAATGCTCACTACAGAAATAGCACAGATGACAGGCCACTTGTTTAAAAATGTTGGCTTAAAATATTAAACTGTACATTTTGTCAAATTTTGGAGGAAAAATGAAAGATCAGTTACTTACAAACTAAATATATTCATTAATGTGAAGATAGTTTGATATATAATCTGTGACTTCAAAGGAGCATCTAACATATTGTTCTATATATACAATTATATCCACAGTGTTGGTTCGTTAATATTGGGTTATAAATACTTTTGTAGGGTTATATTCAATTATTAAGTTATTGGGCTCAAAATGCGTAGTTTATGTCTATTTGTGTGGTCAAAACCATTATTTTTAATTATATATAATACAATATCCCAAATACAGAAAACTCGTAGAGATGTTGAGCTGAATAAAAAAAACACCAAAAAAGACAATATTTCTCTACACTCATTTTATTCACTGGTTATGTTAGAATCGCAAACTTAATCATACCATATAACAAGTTATTAACTTAACATGTTATTGTTACTTAGGTATTTTAGATCGACATTTCAATGGTCTTAAAAAACAAACAATACAAAGTATTAACATGCATCATACATTAACCAGAACTATAATATGAATGCTTACTTATCATTTTCACACGCACACGGACGTACTCACAAACACACTTACATAGTATACCATTACTATTTTAAGAAACAAAGTGCAATTTTGATGAAGTTGCAATTAATTAACAATATTTCTGCTATTTACATATATACATGATGCAAACATAAATGTATATCTACTTTAGTATGTATGTAGGCCGTATTTTTATTGAGAAAGGGGCACAACTCGTGTATCCTTTACACACCGTATTTCATTGCCGCGTGTCCCTTTATAAGTGGAACCCCACCATTGATTTTTGTTATTTATTCTATAGTAAATAATAATAGTTTGAATGCTTGTCATTCATAGAGAGTCCCAAATGAAAGAAGTGAAACCTACATTTAACTGTTTGTCAACCTCTGCACTATCAAAATATGATGAGAAAAGTAGGGGTCATGTGTCATATAAGAGATTTTTTTCCTGCTCAGTGTGTACACTGGTGACAAAGTGAAAGTAGACTTCAAAAATCGTGAATTCATAACCCAATTTCCAAGCATCATTTTTTTTCTTCTAAATTCACAATTCAAACATGACAATGCTATCAAAATGTTCAAAAAACATCAATAATGCCATTCAAATAAAAAAAAAGAGCATTAAAGTAAGGAAAATGCATTTTTAAAGAAGAAGAATTGAGGATTATTTATAACCGCCATTATGCGACTACCCCACGGAACACTTCCTTTTTGCAATGGTGGCACTATGCCTATAAGGAAATTCTTTTTTTTTTAATTTCATAATTACCTCTTTTTTACTAAGTACTACCAATTTGAAGTATACTGCCAAGTTGCAGGCATTAAATACTGAAACTTTTGTCAAAATTCCACTTTTTACATGATCATTATATACAGGCGCGAGATATTAACCGACATGCAATTTTGATGTGTTTGACTAATTTTACAAAAAAAAATTTTTTTTTACCTAATTCCATTAAAATTTTTACACCAAAATAGTCTCATGATACACTGAAGACATTATCTTACCAAAATACATTATTCAATACAATGTACATGCTAAAAATTGCACATTTAAATCATCCAAAATAAAAAGATCTTCAAAATTTTGTGATTTTTCATGAAATTTCAATGTAAATATGCACATATATGTTTTATTTGAGGCATAAACTTGCCAAAATGTTGTTTTTTATGAAACAAATCTCTCCAATTTGTCATTTAAGACTATGAGAGTGTAAAAAAAGAGGTTATTTTACCTACAATTAACATTTTGGAAAATCACCCCCATTTCACTCAAGTCTCTCTTATAGGTGTAACCCCACCATTGATTTTTCTTCTTTATTCTATAGTAAATAATAAAAGTTTGAAGGCTTGTCATTCATAGAGAGTCCCAAATGAAAGAAGTGAAACCTACATTTTACTGTTTGTCAACCTCTGCACTATCAAAATATGATGAGAAAAGTAGGGGTCATGTGTCATATAAGAGATTTTTTTTCTGCTCAGTGTGTACACTGGTGACAAAGTGAAAGTAGACTTCTGAAATCATGAATTCATACCCCAATTTCCAAGCATTATTTTTTTTTTTAAATTCACAATTCAAACATGACAATGCTATCAAATTGTTCAAAAAACATCAATAATGCCATTCAAATAAAAAAATGAGCATTAAAATAAGGAAAATGCATTTTTAAAGAAGAAGAATTGAGGATTATTTATAACCGCCATTATGCGACTACCCCACGGAAGCACTTCCTTTTTGCAATGGTGGCACTATGCCTTTATAGTACCACATAGTTTACATGTATAATATTAACCCCAACATTTACTGCCAGGGTAGTAAATATTTGTAAAAGGAGAATATCGAATTACAACGCTACACTAGGCTAATGATGGTTAAATAAAAGAGATCTATATGCATAGAGTGCATCTCTCTCGAATTACAACGCTACACTAGGCTATCTAATGATGGTTAAATAAAACAAATCTATATACATAGAGTGCATTTCTCTCGAATTACAACGCTACACTCAGCTAACTACTGATGGTTAAATAAAACAGATCTATATGCATAGAGTGCATCTCTCTCGAAATACCGCGCTAAACCAGGCTATCTGCTGATGGTTAAATAAAACAGATCAATATGCATAAAGTACATCTCTCTCGAATTACAACGCTACACTAGGCTAACTACTGATGGTTAAATAAAACATATCTATATGCATAGAGTGCATCTCTCTCGAATTACAGCACTACACTAGGCTATCTACTAATGGTTAAATAAAACAGATCTATATGCATAGAGTGCATCTCTCTCGAATTACAGCGCTACACCAGGCTATCTACTGATGGTTAAATAAAACAGATCTATATGCATAGAGCACATCTTTCTCGAATTACAGCGCTACACTAGGTTATCTGCTGATGGTGAATTAACACAGATCTCTGTGTAGAGAGTGCATCTTCCTCGAATTACAACGCTACTCTCAGCTATCTGATGATGGTGAATTAACACAGATCTCTGTGTAGAGATAGGGTACACTTGTATGGGTCATTTATTTTTTTTTAAATAGGACGAAACACACCTAATATCATTTTTGCATTATCTCATTGGCAATATATGTTATTTCTAAAGTTTAACATTAAATGTTTATAGTCGCAGTATTATGTTGAGCCTTCCTTTGAAAGGCAGACCACTGGGGATTGCATTGTTTTGCAAAATTTACAGTTTGCATTTGTATGTGGTTATACCATATATCGAGGCTACACAGTGTTAACAGTTTTCCTTTTAAAATGAAATGATTTAAATTAAATTTAGATTTTAGATTATTATAAATTGGCTCCACAGTGGACTGTGGAAGCTGTCTATTGTTAGGTGTCGTAGGGAACTTTGTGATTTTGGGAAAACTCTATTAAGCGTTACAGAATGGTACCACAACTTCATCCTTGCATGTCATGAAAATAATAGAAACATCATGCATATTGATTTTCCTGCAGGTGTGAATGATTTTTAGGGCCTAGTATATTTTTATTGTAAATAAAACCTTGAAATAAAATCTCCAGTCATTTCAGTCCTTTAAGACATAGAAAGTGTATATTGGACTACGAACCCTGTTCAATTTCATTCAATGATATAAGTAGGTAAGAACTTATTTGTGCGACTGTTTATTAAATGTCCAGGATAATGTTGAGTCGATTATGCTAGAGGCAATAATGGTTCAATATTTGTATAATAAAGTAAGCATTTATAATAAACATAATGCATATCAAATATATAACGTAAGCAACTGCAACATTATTCTAAACATATAATACTATAAAGTTTATTTGGTATGTGTTTGTTTACTTACGAAATTGAAATTCGACCCTATGAGAGACAATGCCTTAGCTCATATCACAAACAATTGTTTTGGTAAACTCCAGTAATGTTTTGTTAACCAGTATTCGTGTCCTTTCAAATCAATAAAAATAAACCTGCTAAAATTGTAATTTTTAGTATAAATCATGACTATTTGGATCGTATCTGATGCAAAATGCCGTTGTTTATCGTAAAAAACAACATTTGAATTAGACCTGACCCATGGATTGATACCACCGATATTTATATGTTCCTACATAGCGTAGTGGTTATGTCTGCGGATTGTCGCTGGATCATTCCGAGTTCGAATCCCGTGACAAGCATTATACATGTTTAGGATTCATTTTCCAAGCTAGCAACACTGTTTATCGTGCTCCATTAACGGTTTATACCTTTGTACATATCTAGCAAACGTTCTAATACTGAAGGATGGCGAAATTGACCGAGTTTATACTATTGACTCGAACATTTTACGATCATTTCTGTCAGAGAGGCAGCTAATTTGCATATCAAAATAACTTATTAGTAAATTTAGATTTAAAACACACGGTATTCACGTTTAAGAGAGGAACGCGTAGCGGCTATTATAAATGCATCGAATACCATGAGAATTCACTAAAATGTTTGCGGCTCGTAAACGAGTTGTCTTTTCTTTATAAAATATCTAAAGACATTAGCTATGCAGCTTAATTGTTACTAGAGTATTGAAATCAACCACTCTATAAAAGTTTATAAATGAATATATATATATATATATATATATATATAATGCGGTAGCTAAATTACAGAATATGTGGTTCTTTTCTGATATTGTTGAGGTTGTCAATGTCTAACATACTTTAGTTTGTACAACAAATAAATCTATATCTAGACAGTATTTGTTCAATCATCGATACGATTGTGTTTAAATATATTTTTGAAAAACACTTGACATGTACTTTCAGTTTCGCTTTCAAGTTATTTCAATCATAGTAAAATTGGATCAATATCATTGTGATTATTTACTGCATACGCTCAATGTTTTTATTATATCTTAGCGACCTCGCACAGCAAGGGAAGCAATTATGTTACATTATATATAAATTGTGTCACAACTATTTTTAATGGGTTTAACGCCATTATCAACACATTTCAGGTTATATATAAAGCCAATTTTATCGTTGGAGGAAGTGATCAAAGTGAATCTGAATAGAACCACCGTCCTTCCGCAAGTAATTGGCAAACTTTCTCACATCACGTTTTTCAAGCGAGCGGAACTCGCACCTACGATCTTAGCGGTGAGAGGTAAGTGATCTTGAGACGGCGCCCTAGACCACTCGGCCATGAAAGACCCCTTGTCACAAATATAAAGTGTGTGTTTTATACATATTAGTAATAGTTTTTATTAATAAGTACTCAGTTATTCGTTCATGGCAAGTTTGTCTGTATAGACAGTCAGAGAGAAAGACATAATTATGTTAATTAATTGAATGTATGTTCATATATCGTGATTGTAATTTGAGCTAATATTGTCATCACATACCGATGTGTGTATTTTATTTGTTTATGCATCGAAATTCTCATTACGATTTATAGAGCAACAGATTGCACATTTTTAAGGAGTATGAAAGCCCTAGAGAGACATTTATCACTTTAATATTAGTACATAATTTCAAATAGTATTATTTAAATAATAGATATTATTATTTAAATATTGAATATTGTTGTAAATATATATAATTGTATAAGTTACTGGTCGCATATGGAGAAATGGTAGTTGGAACAAATTGTTTCGTTTGGAGGAATACTAGCTTACTAATATTCGTCCGTCAATACTAATAGTTCTAGTTGAACTGAATGTCTACAGAGAGCTATTATGATACTACACGATATGGAAAAATACCCGATATTTTTTTTCTATCATATTGACAGAAAGACGAAAGTCAAATACGATTGACAATTTTGTCTCAGATTACCACACATATACAAAATAGAATGCACTTCAATCATTTCTAAAGTCGCATTTAAAAGTTTGCATAAATACATGCTATTTTACAAACCAACCTAACTCAAGATGACACACTCAATAGATATCAACAGAATACAGGTGGGACATTATTTACAATTACAATACAATTGTATTGAATCAACGCAAAAATCCTTTATATCTGGAATATTTGGTCCCGTTAAGATGTTGACATTGCTATTCACTAAAATTAATTGCATACTACCGTGTTACAGTTTCGTGAAGTTATGTGATGCATTTTTTTTCTTGTCTTCTTTCAAGAAATTGTTATGATTAATGACAAACTTATAACCGATATCAGAGAGAGAGAGAGAGAGAGAGAGAGAGATATTTATTCATTTAAATATAGTTTTTGTGTTATTTATTTGCTGTATATATCTTTTTAAAAGTATCGTCTTGAGAGATAGAACGAGGGAGAGAGATGTTTATAATTATATTCATTGTTTATGATTATATTATTTAATTAATTATTAAATTGAATTATAAATCATACGTATTTAATTCCCAAACATAGCTACTTTTCATTAACAGTCATTGGTTATTGTATGCACTATATAATTCCCGTTATGAGTAATATTTCAATAACAATCACGCAGTAATTAATATGTGCGTTTCAAATTATCTAATAACTTTCAAATATTTCATTAGAAATACCAAATAATAAATGATATTATTTTTGAAATTATTGTGGGGCCGGATTTTTCATTTTAAATGGGGCCGGATATTCCAAGAACGTTTCATCCAGTGGCCGGATTAGTAACGGGGCTGGATTTACACGGGGCCGGATATTCCATAACTCATTATAACACGAGGTTCTTAAAAGAAGTTGTTAAAAAAGAATTATGGTCAAATACCGTTTAAGTCTTTATTGAAAACACATGCGCTTATATACAGATGTCTGTTTTCAACAAAATTTTATATAATTATATAACTGTAATAATCTGACTATCAACCCTCGGGTCGTGAATTCGAATCCCCGCCCGGCACCAGTTTCTGTGATAAGTGGAGCGCGTGGTCCAGTGATAGAGCGGCGAACCCATGATCGGAGGGTCGTGGATTCGATCCTCCGCTACGACTTTGTGTGGTGTCCTTGAGCAAGACACCTTTTCCGCATATGCTTAGTACTGGTCATACCCATGGAGATTTCGAACGTGATTTGCATAAGTTGTAAGAACTTGTTTCACAATCGAAGAAAAATAAAGAAGTTCAAAAATAAAGAGTCTCTGTGATGAGTGATTTACGACATTATGTCTCATTGTTATTCTGTCTCTTTCATATATAAGTTTATATAATCAATTAACCGTTACGGTATAAATTTTATTTATTTATAGTAACACAAAATAATCAATCTTTATTTGTTGATTGATAATAAAATAAACTATATCAAAGTATATTAGAATTTGTAATTAAAATCATTAATCCATGTTATATTTTTACACATTTAAATTTAATCAAATGATTTAAGCGTTTAAGTCAAATTCAATAATTTCTTTTTTTTTGTACTACACATCAAAATCACCGAAACGTGCTTATCAAAACAAAGACATATATAAGATCCTGTCAAACTGTACCCGAGGGCATACATAACACGTTACGCCTACTTAATTTTAGTGTCGGAGCGGAACGATACCTGTATGTTTTATCGCTGTCTAAGGGAAGTAATTGGATTCATCTACTATATCATCAAACTGAGCAGGGGCAATTATCGAATAACTCTTGGGAAATGTCTGAAGTAGTCCAGTATGTAGATTAAATGCATTTTCCTTTAACCTTTCCAGCTGGACGGAGCTAAAAAGCACTAGTTTGCATTTCACTGGTTGCACGATCTTGTTTTGCTAAAATCGGAACATCGCTCTGCCATTTTCGCCTACGAAATAACATTATGTCGTACGTAAGCCGAGATGGCCGAGCAATGTTCCGATTGGTTTTGCTAGTACGACGTCACTTTGTCAAAAGCAGGTCATTTTGATTAAGTGATCTTAACTGCAAATATCGATCACAATATGTTGATAATGTGACTTTGAAATTCACCCGGCATTACTTTATCCTTTAAGTTGAATAAAAACAGCTATCCACTCATGACTTAATTAATAAGGCTAAAGTATTGCATATGCACATATCATT
Source organism: Panopea generosa (assembly GCA_029582155.1). Lineage (NCBI taxonomy): Eukaryota > Metazoa > Mollusca > Bivalvia > Adapedonta > Hiatellidae > Panopea > Panopea generosa. The sequence continues at coordinate 34,890,704 of CM055896.1, forward strand.
ATAGAGCACTTATGATTATAGCATGTTCGGTTATCAGTACATCAGAATATGATGTTTCTTTATTGCTTAGCCATTACATCATGTCAATTTACATTATATTACGTCCACTTATAATTATATCACGTTCACGGTCAGTAGGTAAGTAATTTTATTATAACAGTGATATGTGTACATGTATAACATAACATTTAAAAAAGCACATCCAGTCAAATGGACATACAAGCAACCCACACAAATACACATAGGAATACACATTAATGTAATTTCAGATGTAATTGAAATATTTCTTATATACATAATTTGCATAGAAGTAACTATCAACACAATTATAAATATAAGATTATTACATCATAATTACAAAAGTATTTTGAGTGTCACTGAATATTCATTACATTTCTATTTTCTGAGGTAGGTTTTAAGATAAGTCATCAATCTCAAAAGCATTTACGTGGCTGTTCGTCATTATCAAGAGCTTTCCTAACCCCTATACATTTTCCATGTAGCGCCGCTTTCGTCGTTCTGTCACCTTAGATTCACTAGCACTCCCGATAGTCCACGCGTGCCGATCTGCCTAATTACATTTGTACATTTATAGTAAAATGGACGTTACCTAGCTGCAATATTAAATTTTCAATCTTTGATAAAGGCCAGGTGGCCAAAAATTAAATATTGAGTGAATCAAATTGAACTTGTGTATTAACATATAGTTTCTCATTTGCAGACTTTCTGTAATTACATATGTTAACGATCAATAATGTTTTAAACAAACACCGAATAACAGCCACAATAATAACACAAGAGCAACTACAATGTGGGGAAAACGGTAAAGAATCGAAACTGAACCCAACTTATTGCGTTTTGTATGGCCATGTTCAAATTTACTACTCATCCGGACAATGATATGTCCTGTAGAATCAGACACTTGGTTTAAACAGTTTTATTCAATCTAATTCATGATCAGATTGCTACTAAACTTTGAACTGATTGCGGCAAAACTTGCTAATCAATATCAACATGATGTATAGTTGCACATGGCATTTCACATTCTGGTCATTTGCCTAATTGCACAGATTTTGGACCCTTAATTTGGTTTAATGGTACAGTTTGACCTCCTTTTAAATTTAAAACGCATACAGTTTTAAAAAATGTTTTGCTTTATATATCGATTGTGAAACAAGTTCTTGCAACCAATCACGCTCAAACTCTTCCTGAATATAACTAGTACTAAGCATATGTCAATAAAGTGTCTTGCTCTAAGGACACTATATTTCATTATAATGTGTTATACCATGCTAATATTTAGATGATTTGTCAATGATTTTGTGTTTCCTATTTGTTTCGTTATGATTGACAAACTATTGTAATTGCTACCCTCTGAAATTGCCGACGCTATTGGCACAGAGATTTATATGTTGTCAGTCTAGTATAGCATAATTTACCACGGACTGTATTAAGTTATAGATGAGGCTTACATGCACATTCTAAAAACATTTTATACATTTTGTGCATGTATGAATTTTGCATCACTTTTGAACACATAGTTCTGATTGCCGGTCATACAATATATACATGTATTCATTATTCATTAATGTTTCTTAATTATTTTATATAATAAACGTTTTACATCACCAATGTGATATATGAAAGTATTGATATATGCACTTAATTGTTCATATACATATAGTAATGGTTTAAATTATTAAAGATGTCTATACGTTGTCAATATTAAAATAAACTTTGTCAGCCTAAAAAGTACAGTATATCATAAGCTATACCTTGCACTCTTGAAGATATTGGTGTATCCATATATACATATATATATATATATTCAGATATTTACCAGGTAAGAGATAGACCACAATATGGCAGAGAACCACCGTGACACTGGAGACGCTGAGCCAGTTGCTTCAATATCGATTGATGAAAATTTCCTGTGATCGGAGAGACTGAGAGAATCATGGACATTGCCGACAAGAGAAAGAAGTAGAATCATACGCAGACTTCTGCTTAAATGGCACCCTGACAAGAACATTGAACATGTTGAATATGCTTCTAGAGTTTTCAATTATATATATGAGATGATACAGAAGCTGGAGAGAGGGAAAGATTTGGACGAAGAAATAATTTGACAGCTTCTGATACAGCAGGTTCTTACAGTGATGGTATTTGATGTTGGTCACTTTATATTCGTTTATTTGTACCATATCAGTTGAGCATATTTCTCGATGATATACAATCAGTCTTGTGTTAATTAATACGGTCATCTGAATCAAACTATGTCAGTATGAAAGAACAATGCAAATATGAACCTGAACAGTGTCAATCTGAATATTACCGATTGCTTCAACATAAATGCAGGCATTACATTATCTTGATAAAAAAAGAAAGCAATGTACTATTGAGGTATACAACATTGACTGCATCCAATATAAAATAGAAAACCTACTTATCTGTCCTAGCTGTTTAAACTTAAATATATAAATAATTGAAAATTGCCCCAGCTATTAGAAGCAGTTTATTAATAAAATTGTCATTATTAAAGTTATTACATTATTGACCCCTGAAGAAAAGAAGGGATCAGTCCCTTGTTTTTTGTCCCCATTCTATTTGATTCCATGCTAAATTGAAATATGACTCCCCTAAAACGTGAATTATGACCCCATTAAAATGTGAATGTTACGCCTAAAAATGGAATATGTTTTAAAACTGTCTTTAAAGAAAATCCGGTTCCCACTTATTGATCCTCAATTGCTCGTATTGGCTAACATGACATTCCTTGGACCAATAAATAAAACGATATAATTTCACTTAATAGCATAATTATTAGGTTTATTGATTAGTTTGCAATATTAATTATGTGTATCTAAACAAGAGTTCTTAAGTAAATTATATTGATAAGTTGGACGGGACATTAGCTTTAAAAGTTATCAACAAAGTGACAAAGAGTGTAGGGGTCACATGTCTGTTCAAATTGAATTGGGCCAAGTGAAGAGACTTGGATTTTTACGGGTACTATAGTAAAACAGTAGACAGTATTTCTCGTCTGTTTTTTTTTTTTTTCATCTGCAATTGTTTGAATCATCTTGAGATCTTGAGTGTTGTTTAGTCATAACAGTTGAGACATGAATTTAAATTATATGAAGGACCAGAGGGGTCCAAAAAGGGATAAAATTGTGAATATTAAACAAAGATCTTCTCAAGAACTTATTAATCAAACAACAAGGTCCAGGAACCTCCAAAACTGGCACTGTATATTTCAATATAATTCAGTCCTAATATTTTGAAAAAGAAATATGTTTTTCTTATTTTTATTATAATAATAATAATGTATTTTACGCTATTCGCTCAATACTATATCACCAAAGTGTACATGTACAGCGCAATTATGCCATTTCTCTACATCCTAAGTACATTATGTTTTTATCCCCGGCCACCACCGTGTGTCCGTCCGTGCGTCCCCTGCTATCTCCTTCAGTTGTGATTGGAAGTTTAAATAACTTGGCACAAATGTTCACTAGGACAAGACGATGTGTCATTCGAATGACTTGGGTCTGTTCGTCAAATGTCTAGGTCATAGCTAAATGTCAAGTGTTTGGAAATCCAATGTATACACTGTGTTTCCACTTGTCCGGGTCGTATCTTCTTTAGTTGTGATTAGAGTTATAAATCACTTGGCACAAATGTTCACTGGGACAAGACGATGTGTCATGTGAATGACTTTGGTCTGTTCGTCAAACATCAAGGTCACAGCTCCGTCCGTCTGCTGCTGTCCAGACATTATCTTCTTTAGTTGTTATTGGATTTTTAAATAACTCGGAACAAATGTTTAATAGAACAAGATTATGTGTCATGCGAATGGCTTGGGTCTGTTCTTCAAAGGTCAAGGTCACAGCTCCGTCCGTCCACTGCTGTCCTGACCGTTTCTTTTTTAGTTGTGCTTGGATTTTTAAATAAATTGGCACAAATGCTTGCCAGCCCAAGACGATGTGCCATGCGAATGCGTTGGGTCTGTTCGTCAAAGATAGTTTTTCTTTTGTTTTAGGGTGATAACTTACATATTTATGGTTCGATTTAAAACATCAGACCAGTGCTCACTGGGACAAGACAATGTGTCATATTACAGTCGGCTACGTATTTCAGTTTGCAGCATTTACATGTGATTTCTGTGCTCGGCGACTGTTTCATTTCGCATAATTTAAATCCACTTCTCTGGAAATACCTCTAAGGGTTAACGCGGTTGCGGGGGATATGACCACGTTAGTGGCAATTTCTTGTTTCACAGTGAAGACACTCATGCTACCAGACAATATTTACACACAGTGTATCAGCCAATGATCAGAATAGCAAGAATGCCTTCATAATAAAACCACTAATTCAATGCCAGAAAAGGGACAAAAATGGGAGGGGTGGTAATGAGCATATTTACGTAGTATTACCCTCTTTAGAAAAACAATAAATTAAAAAATAAATTTCAAAAGAATAAAGTATGTTTAAATACAAACACGCCAATCTCTATTTAAAAAATACATTTTATATGGCTGAAATTTGAGCTTCGTGAACCTGTTCCTTTGTTCAAATTTAGTATAAAATATCTATAATTATGAGAAAGCTTTAAGGTTTAGTTTATACTAATTTATTTTAGCTCGATTGCGATGAAAGTTCAGAGCTTATATGAATCGCTCTCGAGTCCGTTTCCTGGGTAGAACCTGTACTGTGTGTTGTTTTATGAGAGGCATCGGGTCGAGTTTGGGATCGAACCCGCAAACTCTGGCCTGAGCGGCCAACACTCTGTCCATTAGACTAACGCCCCGCTTTGAAGGTTTTAAGATTATTCAAACTGGACTGGTGTCTATTTGGGGTCTAGTTACAGCGGACTTTAATCTGACATGGGAATGCTATAGGAAAACAGATAATTCATTTTTCTCATGTTTAAATTTGCATATGCTTAGTCCATTCAAAATTGAAAAAGAAGTGACACTTGAAATCAGGTGAATGACTTCTTGCAGATGATCCGTCTGTTTCGTAAGATGTTTTAAGTAATTAATACGTCTTGTGATACAGACTAACTGTTTTTAACCAGTGGCAAGAAATAGTTTTACGTTCGTCACAATGAAAACTACCAAAGTTGGCTAAAATGGATACTGAGTGCCGGTGTTATATAGTATTTTGACCCCTCTGTGAAATGACCCCGGGGTCAAATTACTATACAGTAAAACGACACCGGGGTCATTTTGCAGCTATAGTAAAATGACCCACCCCTATAGTATATTGACCACCCCCTCCCCCATCCCCTGATTTATCACCAATAAAGTTGCGTTTATCTTAGTTTAAGGACTAATCATTGTTTATTGATACATCTCTTGATAAATATTTTTTTAAAAAATCACCTGAAAAAATAAAATAACACAAAGAAAACAATCACATGTGTAAAACAAGACCATTGTATTGTCTAGATATCTAGGTATGTTCTATAGCAGTTATTACTGTTTGATTATATCTATATCCCAGGACCCTTTACAGGAATAGTGAAATTATAAGATATTTATCAACATCATTATACTCATTAAAGAATGATTAGTGCGGTAGGACTGGGAGGGGTGTCACTTTATCTCTCCATGTTTAGTTGCTATCCTATTGTAATTGTGTTATGTGATCAAAATTTGTCTTAGCATTCATGAATCTACAAGAAATTCATCTGACATAACAGTTAAATTTTAAAAAGAAAAATTGGGGGAGTGGGGGGGGGGGAGGTTACTTTACCATGGCCATTGTAAAGTGACCTTCCCGACCCCACAACATTTTATGTTTAGTGATTTAGTGTTTGGTGATTATTATGTGTTTTGTGATCATAATTTGTTTTAGCATTCATGAATCTACAAGAAATTCAGCATAATAGTTAAATTTACAAAAAAAACAAATTGAGGTGGGGGGGGGATCACTTTACTATGGCCATTGTAAAGTGACCCTCCTCCCACTCCCCACGTCATCTCTTCATGTTTAGTTATTATCACATTATAAATGTGTTAAATGATTATAATTTGTTTAAGAATTCAGGAATCTACAATATATATTGGAGGAGGGGTTGGGTCATTTTACCTTGACCATTGTATACTGACACCCCCCTCCCCCCACACACACACACACCTACCCCTATATATACTTAGTGATTATCACATTAAGCATGTGTTATGTGATCATAATTTGTTTTAGCATTCATGAATCTACAAGAAATTCATCATAACAGTTAAATTTAATAAAAATAAATTTGGGAGAGAGGGGTCACTTTACCATGGCCATTGCATATTGACTCCGCGTATCTCTTCATGTTGAGTGATTATCAAATAAAACATGTGATTTGTGATTATAATTTGTTTTAGCAGTCATTAATCTACAAGACATTCATCATAACAGTTTAAATTTAAAAAATAAATTTTGGGGAGTGGGGTCACTTTAATATGGCCATTGTATCATCTCATCTCTCCATGTTAAGTTGCTATCATATTATAATTGTGTTATGTGACCATAAATTGTTCTAGCATTTGTGATCCTAAAAGAGATTCATAATTGCAGTCAGTAATAAATTGTTCTAGCATTTGTGATTCTAAAAGAACTTTTTAATTACAGTCAGTTAAATTTAAAAAAAAATGGCGGAGGGGGTGGGGGGGAGCACACTTTACCATGGCCATTGGGTCAAAATACTATACGACACCGGGGTTACGGGTATTTAATTGTCTAATATTGTTTGTATTGATTTTATGTGCACTATAGCGCTTATAATTACTCGCACACGCACATACATAATATATTTAAGAAACACGTTGTGAGACTTTTGTTATCTTATCTATTCGTTTCAAACATCTTTCATTTTCTAAGTTTCTTAAATATATCAGAAACAATATTCCTAAAAGTATGTTAAACATTTTTATTAAATATATTTTGAACTATGTTATATTCGTAATGGTGAGAGCATAAATCAAATTGTTGATAATCTGCCAAATTTGTTCACAATTGATATGTCATGGAAAAGAACTTTATAAGATTTTATCTTCCGTTCTAATCCATATTTATACCTAAACTTATGTGTATATATGTACATTTGAATGAATAAATATGTTTAAACCAAACATCTTTAATTCATTGATCTGTTAATACAGACATGAAAGTCAGACAATCCCGCCGTCGGTAACAAGTCTGGCTGTCAACCAAGGGACAGGGAGTTAAAATCCACACCATGCCAACCTCGCTCCCGTGCTCTTCACAAATCATAACATAAATACATTTAAATTTGCAGGGAAAGAAGGTAAACTACAATTAACAAACCTTTTTTAAGGCTCATTTCACGAATAAGAGGCAGACGATTTCTCGAAATTTCAAATCTTACTGAAAATATCGGTCAATTTATTCTTCGACGCAAATGAATTCCATCTTTAGAATACTGCGTCACTTGTGTCAGACATACTTTTCGCCGCGAATTTTTATATATAATGTGTGGCGTCAAAGAAGTGTCTCACATAATGTTCTATATACAGTTATATACACGGAACGGTTGGTGTGTTTATATATTTTAAATTAACTGTTACAATACTTATACTGGGTCCGACACATAATTAAGTTATCGGGCTCAGAATAATATGTATTTATGCCTCTTCGTTGGGTCGAACACAATATTTTTAATTATATATATAATAAAGTATCCCAAAAATAGAAAACTTGTAGAGATTTTGAGCTGAATAAAACCCACAACAAAGACAATATTTCTATTCACTTATTTTATTCACTGGTTATGTCAGAATCGCAAACTTAATCAAACAATATAACAAATTGTTACCGTAAACTTAACATGTTATTGTTACTTAGATATTTTAGATCAACATTTCAATGGTCTTATAAAACAAACAATACAAAGTAATAACATGCATCATACATTAACCAGAACTATAATAGGAATGCTTACTTGTCATTTTCACACGCACACTGACGTACTCACAAACACACATACATAGTATAACATTACTTTTTTAAGAAACACAATGCAAATTTGATGAAGCTACAATCAATTAACAATATTTCTGCTATTTACATATCTACATGATGCAAACATGAATGTATATCTACTTTAGTATGAATGTAGGCCGGAATTGCGTATTTATTTAGAAAGGGCCACAATTCGTGTATTCTTTACACATTGTATTTCATTGCCGCGTGTCCCTTTATATGACACATAGGTTACATGTATATTTTTAAATAAATTAACAAAACAAACATTTTAACCAACATTCGTTCCATATTTATAGAGGGAAAAATTATTTACACATTTTTAGTAAGAAATACTTTTTAACATATGTGACTAAAACATTTTTTTAATATTTGTGTCATTTTTATGACATATGCGACTATCGTCGTTTTTACATTTGTTGGTTTCATATTTGTGGAATGTTTTTACACAAATTATAATATAATTTAACATTTGGAGGTCCTGCAGACGGTGGTAATCAGTCAGTTTCAATCTGCGATTGTCCTCCAATAAAATTGGATATGCCATTATAATAAAACCTGATATGTTTAGAACTGGTATTATACCACTTTAAAAATGAAATATATAACATATAGCAATAAACTATCATAAACTACCAACATTTAGAGAAATAAAATATGTCTGTTAGGGATACAACTCAGAATATATACGGCCTAAAAGGGACAAACGGCAATTGTGTAAAATTGTATGTTTTACTATATAATTCTGAATTGTATATCTACATGATCAATTAAGCAAAGATTGAATTAAAATACACCATTGTGTTTTCAAATCCTTCATTTTATTTCGATTTCAGAATAGGGAATAATAATGTAAAATGCTGAAGCAGATCCAATATACGTAAATATTAATTTGATGTGTTGATATTATGAAAATGGGTTTCCACATTGCCGTGTATCCCTTTAACAAATTTAAATTATGATTGCTCAACTCCGATTATCATTACTACATCACCCTGTAACAAAATAATGCCGTGTGTCCCTTTGAAATACTTAAATTATTATTGATTAACTCCGATAAACACTTCCACATCTCCCTGTAACATAACATCGCCGTGTGTCCCTTAAACATAATATATTATTGCTGATTAACTCCGATTACCATTTCTACATCAACCTGTAACTCAGCATTGCCGTGTGTCCTTTTAACATGATTATATTATTACTGATTAACTCCGATTACCATTTCTACATCAACCTGTAACTCAACACTGCCGTTTGTCTCTTTAACATAATTATATTATTACTGATTAACTCCGGTATCCATTTCTACATCACGATTTTACCTAATACGTATGTCCCTTTAACATAATTATATTATTGCTGATTAACTCCGATTACCATTTCTACATCATCATGTAACTCAACATTGACGTGCGTTTTAATATAAATATATTATTAATGATTAACTCCGATAGCCATTTCTACATCATCATATAACTCAACATTGCCGTGTGTTCCTTTAACATAACTATATTATTACTGATTAACTCCGATTACCATTTCTACAACACCATATAAATCAACATTCCTGTGTGTCCATTTAACATAAGTATTAATAATTCAGGAAACAAATCTATAAACAGCTACTTGTGGTATACTCGGAAGGGTTAGTCTCCATATTTCATTATACACGGCTGAAACACCTTACTGGTCGTGTCCCATCGAAGTCCATACTGTTGTCGTGTTATCAATTTTACAATCGCATAATTTTAATCATATTTAACAATACTTCGTTGTCTAATCAACCACATAATTATTTCGATATTTGGTTTATTTTTTGCTACATATAAATTAAGCTGAAATCTCGATTTTATTTCTTGAGTTGTTGATAACTTTCATTCTGGCTATTAATTTGTCAAACATTACATATTGGCAGAATACGTGAACGATTATCTGATTGTTTTGGTATCACACGAGTTTCATCACGAACTTCAGAGTGACACTATTTAAAGATTCTGTATCTCGTGAACCACAACCGCTTAATGTTTTATTTTGCATTTTTAAACTAAATAAAAAACTTGATGTTATAGATGTTTTGGTTAGTTACTATCATTCTAGATGTTGACCTATCGTAACACACAGATAGAGAAGCTATCATACCATCTGGCTGTTTTACTAT